>CM054058.1:383314630-383606838 GCA_028641055.1 Alopecurus myosuroides
CCCGTCAACACCAAGCACCGATGCTTTGGGTTCAACGGAAGAAAGGGGATATAAAAGATGCGGCAACTGGCTGCTCTAACCAACTACAGAGTTACTACCACTTCCGGCTAATAGAAAGAAGATAAGATAGCGTATCGTAACCAACTACCAGCTAACCACCAAACAAACCCATCCTGGATCTCGCCCCTTATCCAAAGAAGCAATCCGAGGATAACTCACACCGTTGGATTAATGATGGTTCAGGTTATTGTGTCAATAAACCTATTACTAGTCAAGTTATTATAGTTAGGTGTAAGTTGTCTGAGTACTTGTTAGCCAGTACTTTCACCAAGTCGTCACATAACCGCGGACAACACGACTTCTCGAGAAGATTCATCCCTGCAGGGTGTGCTCCAGTACCCGTACACACTCAAGCCACCAACTAAAACTCAGGTGGACTCGACACGACTCGAACCATCACTACAGCCTGTCCTAGGAGCCACGGAGCTATAAGGTCCCAGCCACGCAGCCGAATACTCAGCGCAGGTGTGCAAAACTCCCGCAGGACACAACACCCCGGCACTACAGGCCTCGCCCTATATGTGTGCGTCATCATCATCATCAGTAACCATGGGAGCGACCCATTCATGCGTATGAGCCAAATGGAACACCCGAACTAAGTGTGGCTCTTCGGACAAACTGCGGATCAGATCAAAGCCGAGGGGGGGGGTTCCATACCACCACCCGGATGCGGTGAGCACGCTCATCATGGATCAGTAGACAAGACCCTTTTCCTAATTAGGCTCGACACTAGCAGGCCTCAAAACCACGACGGGCCTCCTGCCGGTGCCTTAACATCAAATTATTATTACCCAAGCAGTCACAGGTTGTTGTTTACACATCGAGCCCATAGAACATAAAAGAAATATGATAACAGAAAGTAACGGGTAACAGACTCGAGCAGAAACAACCCTAAGCATGCTAGTAAGACACGGGCTCAAACAACGGGGTTATAGGACTGGAGGTGAGGCAATATCATGGTTTCAGGGTATCATGTGATAGGATCGTAACAGAAGCAACGATACATATGGCTAGCAGAAATAGACAACGGAAAAGTATCGGTAACCAATGTTGAAAGGAACACAGTGGTTCATGTGAGTGATAACTTGCCTGCAAACCCAGTAGCCTGGTACTGAGCTAGATCCTCAGAAGGGGTGTCGTAAGGATCGTCGGTATCAACGTCGTCGTCTATCCGAGAAGAAGCAAACAAACAATGCAGAAAGATAAACAATCAATATCATGGCATAGTGCACAATCATGGGGATGATGCATGTCATGTTAATGGTTGCATCAAAATAAACTAGCTAACATGGTAACACAAATTAAATGGACACATATGCAATTTTGAGTTGCATATGAAAAGCCCATGAATTTTGGGTTAGATTATTTGTTTTCCAACTAATCAACAGATGAAGGTGAATTAGTATGATGCATGGATGAGGAAAACAACAAAATAACAACAATAGAACCAATTTAAAATAGGGTTTACCAATTTAGAACTTTATTTATTAATTTAGGGGATTTTTGGTTCCTTAAAGGGATTACACAAAATAGTTGTTGTTTTCACCAATTTAAATTGTTCAAAACAGATAACAAAGTTTATATTTGAAAAGAACACCAAATTTTAGTTGGATTACATGTTTCAAATATTGAAAAAGGAGTTAGGATGAATTTATTATGATTGAAACAATATTAAACAAGTTTTAAATGAATTTAAAACAAGCATGAATTTTATTTGAATTTTATTTGTTCAAAACATAAATTCAAATTCACATTTGAAAAGTTTATACTTTTCTAGGTTGAAAACATATTTTGCATGTTCAAAAATAATTTAATTTGGGCAAGTTATGATTTTATCAATTTTAAATGATTTAAACAAGGTTTAAATTATTTAGGCAATTTAAATTATTCAAAACATGAAACAAAATTTATATTTGAAAAGATTATGTGAAATAGCATGGAAAACATATTTTATTTTCATTATTTGGATTAATAATGAATTAGTTATGGATTTTACCAAATTGCAATTGAATTATTTGAATTCAAATTTGAATTGCATTTTGAAAATTCAAAACAGAAAACAAATGTTATAATTAGGTAGATAATTAAATTTGGTGCAGTGTACATATTTTATTTTTATTATTTGGGTTTGTGAAATAAAAGTTATTAGGGTTTCAATTCTAGGGACTATTCTGTAATTAATTGGACTGATAATTAAAATAGAAAAGGCAGAAAAGACAAAGGCACCGCGTAGTGTCCAGCCCCAGCCACTGACAGTGGGGTCAGCGTCACTGTGGCGCTTAGGTGGCAGGCTGGGGGGTGACCTGGCCTCCAGGGTCCATGACGTGTGGGCCCCAGCGCGGGGCGGGCAAGGGAAAAAATTGGGGAGGCAAATGCCTCCCCTGGGATTTGATCCCGGGACCTCTCCCTTGGGCGCACGGGACGTTGGCCAGTTGGGCTGGTTCAGTTTTCTTGTCAGGTATAGGAGTCGGTTTGAGTATAAGGTGTATTTTCGCGTGGCTACTGAATCTAACTGAATCGTTCTCGTGCGTGCAGGTACCGATTCAGACTGCGTTCGACAGGGAGCAGAGGCGAGCGACGACGGACGGCGAGCGCTGCTGTGCGCTGCCCACCGCGGATCGCGGCCGCGCGTGCGGTGGCCGCCGTGCGCCGCTGCGGCCGCTCGGTGGTGCTTCCGTGCGGTCGCCGGCCGGTGGGCGTGCGGCCCCGAGGGAAAAGGGAGAGGAGACGAGGGGCGGATGGTCGTGCTCACCTTTGCAGTCGACAGAGAAGGAGGGAGCGGTGGCGGAAACCCGGCGATGGCGGCGGAGCTCCGGGCGCTCCCGGCGGGAGCCGAGGGGATGACGAGGACGAGGGCGCCGCGCCGGTTCCGTTCCCGGCCCTAGCGCGGCCGGGCGGGCACCGTGGCGGCAGCGCTCGCCGGAGGGAGGCGGCGGTGATGGAGCTCTCGGGAGGATACAAAGAGGAGCGAGAGAGAAAAGAGGGAGGATATGGAGGCGCTCGAGGGAGAGAGGGGTGGAGGAAAATTAGGGCAGGAGGAGGTGTGATAAAGGGGTGGCCCGATCTTCTCGATGAACTATCTCTCTCTTTTTGTGGTTTTCTGGATTTTGTGATAACTAGTGCTACACTGAGACCTCTCACTTGGATGATCCTCGTTGCCAATGCAACAACTACCAATCCCTTTGGATATTCTCAACTACACACTCTTGCACACGCAATCAAAGATCACGAGTGGTCCTGTATCCCCTTATTCCCAGATGGAATAACAAGATATCACGCAGCTTTGCAATGGTAACACCACCCTATCGATACGAACATGGTGGTTGATAACTTTCAGATGAACATGGTTCAATCTAGAATAGCTAGGGTTTATCTTAAACTTCGTCTCCCCTACCTCAACTCGCAGGAGGGGTATAAGAGAGGGGGTGGTGCGGCCACAAAGGAACCCCTTGCGCAAGCACCCTATTCCTATTGGACTAGGACTCCTAATTGGACACAAAGATGGATACAAACCGACCCACACATCATGGATTCGGCCCAATATGGCATACAAGCCATACCTATTCGAAAATAGGCTTTCTATGGTGCATTTGACTTGGTGGAGGCACCTATCCCCATGTCTTGATGAATAACAATTGTTTCCACCATGGCTTGATTGTTTATCAACACTTGTAAGCTTGTTTCCCATCAGCCACCTTATTGTTTTCCTCCTCATCTTGAGATCATCCTTCATCCATGTTTGTGTTATTAATAACCCTGCTAATGAATAATAACATAGCTTAGGTAGTATAACATTCTTATAACCACAAACAGTATTTAATAATAAGAAAGAATTCACCTTTAGATAATCATCAATGAGACTTAGTATTTCCTTCCAACTTAAGCATAAATAATCTTCATGGACCTCTATTATGTCCATATCATCCTCCCTTTCTTCAAGACAAGACGTCCTCGGCTTGTTGTGTGCTGAAAGTGGAATAAACAAAAAGAACAACGTGTATGCACTATACATATATCTATAATTTGGTGCATTAGTTGTTATTATGTCATAAAATTGTGCCCAATACATGTGACCACGAAATTTGCTTGAAAACATCACATAATTGTCATAGCACTCCATACAATAGCAATCATAATTGCAAATATAAGTGAAGCTCAATAAATCATGATCAAAAGGAGAATCATAGGTGTATATATTCTTATTGTTTAGTATCAATGCAAGTGTTCTCACAGAAGATCTATGATCAAATTCATGTTTATTTTTACACTCAAAGGTGGGAACATGCTTATTATTTTCATCATGAAAATTGCAACTCATTTTGCAAATATAAGTGAAGAACAAATTAATAGCACATGTATGTGACAAATATTGTGGCAAACCAAACATATGTGTAAAATCATGATCATATGTAGACAATTGTAACCTATGTACCCAAGGCAAAACATTGTCTAATTCGGCCACTTTATCACAAGTTATGCATATGTGATCCACCATAAAAATTTCACTCATGTTATAATCACCAATCAAGTTAAAAGTGAAAGAAGAAACATAATTGCTAGAATTTACATAAGAAATTTCAGCAATCTTTTCCATAGCACTTTGCACACTAATTGATTCATTTAACATGATGTAATCCACAATATCATTAGGTGGTATTTTAGCAAGTACTTCTTTATGTGAAATCAACACCACATGATTAAATTTCGAAATTATCACATCATCACATGTAGGTGGACTATGTATGCTTGTTAACTCACAAGAATCAACTAGCAATTTTGTAGGTTCACATAAATCAATACATGTGAGGGGTAACACGAAATTAGTACCTTTATCAATGACATCCTCCTCAGAATTAATAGGCACCAATTCATCTACCTCAAGTTGTGATGCAGGTTCTACTTGTTGTGGCTCCCTTTCTTCAAAAGTAACCTGCAAATCACAAGAAACAATACTAGGAACAATGACATGCTCCTCCAATGGTGGTGGTGATGATGTTACTATGGGCTCCCTTTCTTCAAAAGTCTGCACATGAGAAGAAACAACACTAGGAATAGATATTATTTCATTAGTGGTAATGCTAGACTTTTGTTTATATTGTAAAATTAATCTTGCTAGGTCCATAGCATCCTCTTCGGCCATCCTCTTTTCTTCATCCCTTGCTAGTCGCAATAATTCATCCAAAGTACTATATCCAACACGCTTCACATGTGGTCTAATTGAATATCTTAATCCGGAATAAAACCTTTGCATTGTGATTTTTTCATCCTCTAAAACCCGAGATGCTTGAAGCAATGTAATCATCTCTTTGTAATATTCATCTACTGATTTTTCTCTTTGTCTCAATTGCTTCAATTTTGTATATTGCTCCTCATCAACACCATTAGCTAATAAGCTGTGATGTATGTTATGAACCATTGCGGAGGCATAGGAAATTTGTGCTTGTATATCTTTCATCAATTCTTTAGTTCCCTTAGAAACCTGCACATACTCATCAACACTAAAAACACCCATTATGTTAGTGAAAACAAAAATCAATGGGATGTGGTGTTCTCTCACAACTCACTCAAAACCAAGCAAAGAGGCTTCACTTGATGTTCCAAGAGAGAAAAGGATCAACTTACCACAAGTTCCAATGAAAGGTGTACCAAGTGTGAGAAAAGAATACCCAGGATATGATAGTATCACAAAAACAACCAAGGAATATGGTGGAGCTCGGCTTGGGATTCCTAACAACACCAAATACAAGTCCTATTTGCTGCTTGTGATGATAAAAGAACACCTAGGGAAACACACACCAAATATGGAGACAAATGTGGCAATGCAAATATGTGGTAGAGATTTTGCAATGCACTGGAAAGACAATAGCCAAGCTCAAATAAAATTCAGGCACAAGATTGCTCAAAGGTGTGTCAATATAGCAATAGTAAAAACAGCTCCACAAAATATATGAATGTATCTCAAGGCCTTTTGCTTTTTCTCAATTCTTTTTCTCTTTTTCTCTTTTCTCTTTTCTCTTTTTTTTTTATACTTTTTACTGGCCAAATAACAACACTAGGAGCACAACTATGATGTAAGAACAAAGCTATGAACAATGTGACACAATGTATGATAAAGAGCAGCCTGAAAAACGAGCAAAAGATAGCTATTCTTATGGGTAAGGTACCTATTTGTTGCTGTAGAAAGGCTGTGTCTAAGGCTCACAAAGTTCGGACTTGAAACCCTAAAGAAAGTGGAAAAGAAAAATAAAACCGAAAACTAACTAGACTACAAGAATTGCCCACGGCAGGATTTTTGTACCACGGCAGAGAAAAGTGCAGTTCTTGTACCGCGGCAGCGCGCTGTGACTCAATTGGTAAGGAAAAAGTGGTCACGGTGAAGGATTTTTCGGTGGTGAGATGGGCGCGCGGTAGCTGCAAAGCTCACGGCAGGAACCAGGCCACGGCAGCGTTTCGGCGCAAACTTGTGCCGCGGCAGCGCGCGGGTGCTGCGGATGGTAAGCGTGACACGGTGGTTTTGGGGCGTTTGGTAAGGATGAGACGGAACGAATCCGACTGCGGGTAGGGTGGGGCGCGGCAGCGATATGGCTGTTTTCTGTGCCACGGCAGGGAACACGAATCCAACTCGAAAACAAATAATACTACCACCACTCGGATTGGATTTGGAAGGCACGCTTTGAGGGCAGATCGGATAGCAACTAGGGTAGGTTCACGGCAGCGAATTGGTAAGAAAATCTGCCACGGCAGGAAAATCAAAACCAACTCGAAAACAACTATGCCCACTACTCGGATTGCAATTTAGAGGAGATTTTCGGTGGACACCAAAGGCAATACTCAAAGACTCAAGAACCCTAACCCTAACTCGAAATAAAACAAGACACAAAAGGAGAAAAGGAAACACAAAATCAAACACAAGACAGCAACTAGACACTTGACAATGGTGATCTAAGGCTATGGCAAAGACTAAACCTAAAATTTTTGTGTGGCTTTTTCTGGATAGGAAATAAAAACAACTAGACTAGGGATAAATTTGCTCACCGAGGCAACCTGGAAGTCTGATACCATATGATAAAGGGGTGGCCCGATCTTCTCGATGAACTATCTCTCTCTTTTTGTGGTTTTCTGGATTTTGTGATAACTAGTGCTACACTGAGACCTCTCACTTGGATGATCCTCGTTGCCAATGCAACAACTACCAATCCCTTTGGATATTCTCAACTACACACTCTTGCACACGCAATCAAAGATCACGAGTGGTCCTGTATCCCCTTATTCCCAGATGGAATAACAAGATATCACGCAGCTTTGCAATGGTAACACCACCCTATCGATACGAACATGGTGGTTGATAACTTTCAGATGAACATGGTTCAATCTAGAATAGCTAGGGTTTATCTTAAACTTCGTCTCCCCTACCTCAACTCGCAGGAGGGGTATAAGAGAGGGGGTGGTGCGGCCACAAAGGAACCCCTTGCGCAAGCACCCTATTCCTATTGGACTAGGACTCCTAATTGGACACAAAGATGGATACAAACCGACCCACACATCATGGATTCGGCCCAATATGGCATACAAGCCATACCTATTCGAAAATAGGCTTTCTATGGTGCATTTGACTTGGTGGAGGCACCTATCCCCATGTCTTGATGAATAACAATTGTTTCCACCATGGCTTGATTGTTTATCAACACTTGTAAGCTTGTTTCCCATCAGCCACCTTATTGTTTTCCTCCTCATCTTGAGATCATCCTTCATCCATGTTTGTGTTATTAATAACCCTGCTAATGAATAATAACATAGCTTAGGTAGTATAACATTCTTATAACCACAAACAGTATTTAATAATAAGAAAGAATTCACCTTTAGATAATCATCAATGAGACTTAGTATTTCCTTCCAACTTAAGCATAAATAATCTTCATGGACCTCTATTATGTCCATATCAAGGTGCTCGAGGGCAGGTTATATCGATGGGGAGGGGAGCTCGATCACCGTTTCTTCCCTGTAATGTCGACGTGGTCGTTGGAGATGAGCTCCGTACAGAGGTAGGAGACAAAGTCGTGGGGGGGGGGTATGGGCCAGTGGGAGTTGGGCTAGCCCAATTGGGCTGAATGCCCCTTTGCCCCCCTCTCTTTTTATTCTTTATTCTTCCTTTTATTTTTTTTTCAGATTTGGGAAAAGGGAGAGAACAAATGGTTTTAGGGTTAGACAATTTTGGAATAAATTTTTAATGATTCCTTTTTGTAACCACACATTAAAATAAACTTTTGTTTTCCAATTATTTAATTGAGTTGATGCTTGGAAATTAATTGATTTGAGCAATTTGGTATCAACAGAAATAAATGAACCTAAGCCAAAAAAATTAAGTTTTTGATAACAATTTTGGTGGAAACAATTGTTGGTTTGTTTTGTAGTTTTTTATTTGAAACAGATAACATAACAAGTATGACAAATGATTTGAATGTTTTGTTTGGAATTTCATATAGAAAACAAATGGAACCAAATAGAAAACAAGTGCAAAGATGATGACATGATGCAATACTTGAATTAAACATGAAACAAAACATTCTAGGGGGTAGATTTTCATACTTGGGATGTTACAAGTTCCCCGTCCTCTATCTTCGCTCAAGAAGGAAAACAAGGACGGTGGCACAGGCACTGGCTAATCACAGTTGGGTGATCGACCTTGGCGGTAACCTCCCGAGGGATCTCCTTCCCGCGTTCCTTGCCCTTTGGCGCCGCCTGCAGTTGGTCCAGCTGGCCGCGACGACCCAGGACTCTATTTCTTGGATACTTACCAAGGACGGATGCTACTCCACGGCCTCGGACTACAAGCTCCAATTCGCTGGGCACACTGCCTCGCCGGCCCTGCAATGCATTTGGAGGGCCTGGGCACCCATGCGCTGCAAGATCACTGCCTGGCTGCTCCTGCACGATCGCCTTTGGTGCGCCGACCGCCTCCTAGGACGGGGATGGCCAAACGAGTATTTCTGCCAATTCTGCATGCGCAACCTCGAATCCTCGAGTCATCTCTTCTTCGACTGCTCAGCGACCAATCAGATTTGGCCGTTGGTCTCCCAGTGGCCGAACTGCCAGGCGCTGAGCCCAGCTGGGTGGGCTCCCGCCACGTTGCCCTCGGTCTGGCAGCAGATGACGGTTGGCTGTGCGCCGTCGAGACGCAAAGGCCTCCATTCCGTGTTCATCCTGGTCATGTTCGGAATCTGGCGTGAGCGGAACGCGAGGGTTTTCGAGCGAAGATCTCTCCCAGCCCAGGCTCTCTCCACGTCGTTGCACGATGAGGCATGCAGTTGGACCCTGGCAGGGGCCAAGTCTTTGAGAAAGCTGCTTTTTTCGAGCCCCCGTGATCGCATGCTAAACTAGCAGTCCCTAGTTTTCAGTTCTTTTTGCTTTTCTGAACGTTTTGGCAACGAATTTCCGTTCGCTGGACGTTCCCTGTAATTATTTCCCCCTGCTTATCAATGGAAAAGCCAGCGTTGCTGGGTCTTTCAAAAAAAAAAATTCATAGGATCATATCCTATAGAAAATATTCCCATAGGAATCATGTAGTACAAACCATATAGAAAAGGAACGTAAGGTCCAACCTCATGAAAAAATTCCTTCACACAATCAAAGGAAATTGGTCCTCTCATAGGATTCATTTAGCCATACCATATGAATCCTAAAAAGTTAGTATTCCTATATTTTTTTTTTCTATCCTATGAATCAAATGAGGCTGCCTGACTTTGACCTCGCCCTCGGACATCCTTTCAGCCTCCCCCTGGGGCCATGGTGGGCGGCGGCGAGCGGGAGAGAGGTATGACTCTTTTCGTTTTCTAGTTTCACCATCTCCTCCCCCAAACTTTTCGGGGCCAATTAGGGGTGTTTGGACATGCTCGCCAAGTTGGTCGTGGGCCACCCATAAGGGGCTAAGATGGTGGGTAATAAATTAATGCCCCACCAATCACGCATGCCCATAAGCAGCTATGATGGTGGGTAATTTAAATTAATGCTCCACCCATCACGCATGTCACGACTATCTAGCACGTGCACGCTGGCTTTGTCTTATCCTTCCGCGCGACACCTACACCAACGCTACACACCGACACCGCCTCCGTGTAGTTCAGGACTAGGATATGCCGAGGCGCAATGACCGGGAGGCCGGCTCGAGCAGCGACAACTTTAGCGAGAACAATCTCAGAGTGGAGCGGGCTTGGGATGTTGGCACCCAGGACATCCTCGCACAACCATTGGTTACCGAGCGAGTGGCTAATCTACCGTGGTAGGATCCAAGTGCCGGTACCCCAAAGGCTCCACCCGCTCCGTCCGAACGACAGTGGAGAAAATTCCAAACCCGGTGTATGTGTTTGACCGGTGGAACGAGCTCTTCGTGTAAGAGCACTAGTCCATATTGTTCTCGTACGGACGAGACCCCTCCTTAGAATCGTGGTACAATCTCACGAAATGGCGCCCAGGTAAAACTCATGTCTGACAAGGAGGGCTCGGGCATAGACGAGGCCGTGCGCACGTCGCAAGCTGAAGCCGAGAGTGATATCAATTGGAACAATCGGAAGTCTGACAAGAAGAGAGGCTAGGCGGTACATTGGGGGCAACCACCCCATCGGTCTGGAGTCCGGACAAGTGTCCGGACGCCCTCCAAACGGACATATTTGGGGGCGTGCTATTTGTGCGCAAATGAGTTGTCAAAAAAAGAAAATACTCCGTGTCCACGGTACGGCAGAAGTTCACCAAAACACGAATCGAATTGTTTTCCGGATGGATTTCTTATTGTTTCTGTGCTTACATTTTTTTCGTGCGTACATAATTCGAACCTGATGGTCATCTCAAAGATCGGACGGTCGGAGTCCGGAGAAGAGAAGAGAGATGGATGGAGTTTGAAAGGATTCCGAGACCTGATTGATTTCCAGGCACGCACGATTGGACATCCGAGTAGGAGAAGAGAGCGTGGTTGGGGTTGTAGAGGAAGCACGAACTCCGGCCGGCCGGACCCTGTACTGTCTCGGTTGATCTCTTTATATAGGACACGAGACGAGACCACAGCGTACGTACTCAATCGGGCATCAAGTTAGGAGGAAAGAACCCAGATCACCCGGCAAGCAAATCGTTCCATCGAGATGTCTAGTTCGTTCGAGACAACAATGGGCAAGTCGCTGCTGAAGCACAAAGGCAAGAAGGCGGCTATGCTGGTGACCGCGATGAGCATGAAGAAGCAGGAGGAGGACGTGTCGCGCATCATATCCAGGCTCATCGCCAAGGGCCACGCCCTGCTCGGCGCCGACGCCACGGAGAAGCTGATGCAGATGGAGCCCAAGGTCGCCAAGGTCGAGCTGGCCGTGAGAGAGGAGCAGGACGCCGCCATCGGGATCAGCAGTCCCCGCACGGACCGGCTGCAGAAGCTACTCATCCAGCTCAGGCCCACCTTCCACCGGGCAGAGGACACGCTGGACAAGGTCGTCGCCGGCCACAAGCCGATCCTCTCCCTCCCCGCGAGCACGAACCCGTTCTACGAGGAGAACTGGGCCAAGAAGAGGCTCGGCTCCGTGTTCCACACCGCCTCCGGCGGTACCGGGGCGGAGATCAAGAAGCTGAGTAAGAACATAGGCGAGGTAAGGTCCGTCATCGACCAGGTGCACGCCCGGCTGACGGAACTCGAGGACGAGGGCCAGCTGCCGATGGACCGGCGCACCACGGGGGTTCCTCCGCCCAAGGTGTTCGGCCGGTTCGTGGACTGCGAGGGGATCGTGGCGATGCTTCACAGGACGGTAGGGTACGAGGACCAGCAGGGCCCCGGATGCTGCCCGTACTCCGTGGTCGGGGTCCATGGCGCGGCCGGGTGCGGGAAGACGACGCTCGCGCAGCTCGTGTACGCGCGCGTCGACGAGGCGCGCTACTTCGACCTCGCCATGTGGGTGCACGTCTCCAGGGACTTCACCTCCGTGGAGGACGTGTTCGCGGACATGATCGAGGCGGCCACGGGAAGAACGCCGTGCTGCCATCCTGACGCTGCCACCATGCAGGAGAGCCTGGAGAAGGAGCTTGGCGGGAAGCGCGTGTTCCTCGTGCTGGACGACGTGGGGTGCAGCGACGGCCGGCGCATGGAGCGGCTCCGCCGTATCCTGGCTCCGCTAGAGGCGTGTGAAAGGGATAGCAAGGTGCTCGTGACGAGCCGGACCGTCGACGCGCTGGAGGTGCTCGGCGTCCCGAAGGCGAGGTGCGTCCCCGTGCCGGAGCTAGCAGAGGACGTGTTCCTCCAGCTGTTCCTGCATTACGCGCTCGAAGGCAGCGTGGATGAACGGGACCGAGGTATTCTGGAGGTGATTGGGGCCGACATCGCCAAGAAGCTCAAGAGGTCGCCTCTCGCCGCGAGGACGGTGGGTGAGAAGCTAAATATGAACAAGAACATTGAGTGCTGGAGAAGCGTCCAAGGCGCTTTGTCGAATTAGGCTTAACTTTGTCATGGTGTGTGTGGTAGTGTTTGCTTCGTTTGATGTACGTGCATTTTTTAAGTGCTATCAATCTATCATGGTGGACATAGGAGTATTTATACTGCAAGTCTGTAACTGAATTCTAACTAAGTCTGTAACAAATTCAACGAACTAACAGAGTAAAATCATCACAATAACTTTGTCACGGGCATGAGATGAAAACATAGCGATAGATTACTGATATACTTTCACCGAAATCCGTTTAGTAAGACGGTGAATCAATCATAGCAATAAAATTTCAAGACAATAACTACTGATGTCTGAACTGAGGACAGTGATAAAAATAGGCAAAATGTTCCAGCCATGTTGTCGATTCCGTTCGATGTGTTCCTTCCCCAACTGCAAGCAAGGAAGATAAATTACAAAGTTTTAGTGCCAGACAGTGTGGTTGGAAGAGACACTTAATTGAGCTATGGATATATACTGAAGAGTCTGCGTGCTTTGCTGCGCCATTTCTTGTTGTTTGCATTTTACGTTATGTGCACATTTGGCTTTATCGTCGAATTTTTTGTTTTGCCAATGCATAGACTCTTATTTTGTTTTAAAGGAACCGGCTTGAAGGTACTCTCAAACACATTGCTAGTTACCATCGACTTCTTGAGCATGTAAAAAATAGCATTACCTTATAAAAAACGAAGGCCTAATGAAAGCAAAGAGAAATCAACCTATGGATTATAGCTTTACTAGTTACCATCGACTTCTTGAGCATGTAAAAATTAGCATTACCTTATAAAAAACGAAGGCCTAATGAAAGCAAAGAGAAATCAACCTATGGATTGGCTTTACCGGGTATCTGATTGCAATGCTACAACCACGGCCATCTCACTACATAAAGAACCAAATCTTTCCCATGATCAAGCTGGTACTGTAGGTGGTTAGGCCTCTTGTAGAATGGTCTTTTTTTTATTTTGAAAACATCATATTATCTTTTTTTATTTCAATTGTATAGCAAGAAAGAAATATCTTCGAAATCTGCTCTACAACTTTCTTCGCACATCCACCTCCTTTTATAACAATGATTGATATAAATAACTTCAACACCAAGTAATTCGAAATGCAGAAAGATGAAAAAAAAAAGTATATATGTATGCTTCTTAACCATCAAGCTACAACTCCACCTCGTGGAACTACAATGTAGAAAAATAAAATGATATATAAAAAGTTGTTCTTTTCTCTCACTTCCAGCTAGAGCTCCCCTTTAGGAAGGGAAGAACAATATTGCAACCCGTATGCTGTCTACATTTAGCGTGTGGTTCACCACTATCTCTATGCCTAGTTTTGTAACTTATTAATAGTTGAAAAAATCTTCTTGGTAGTTAAGAGTGAGATACCAATGCCACGTAATATCATTGAGTTTGCGCAAACATATCCAACGTAATGCTAAGAATGAAATATCTATACCGAGGTGCAAGGCAGAATGTTACTACTAATACTTAAGATTTTGACACACTCCTGAACTCAGTTGTTCATCAAGATGGAAAATGTTTATAAGTTAATCTAAGGAACACAAATTTTGTCCCTTCAAACAATTGAATCGATGCACCGGCTTCAAGCTTGAGGAGGATCCAAGAAAATCGGACACAACGATATCAAGGCTGACAGCCAATCGATAGAGAAGTGAGAAACACATCTCACAATGAGATGTCCCGCAGGACATACCTCTAGCTCTTAAAGACCAAGCATAGTAGAGTGAGGGATAGAGCTAGTGGATGGGTGGCTGCAGCATAAGGGCGGCAACACCAAGGCCGCTGCAGACCCCCACACAGCAAATCGAAGCATTGCCTTTCTCTTGTGCAGCCTGGGTCTCCCTTAAGTGTGGTACGACGGTGGGGCTCTACGTTGCGCCCCTCTTGCAGAGCAGCATAGCGGAGGGGAAAACTGATCGGCAGTGGCACAACTAAGGTGTAAATTGGGGAGGTAGATATGGAGGACACTGAGACGGCATCTGACAAATTGGGGCGACGTTGAACCGACCTCAATGCTCGGCGGACACGTACCACATTTGGAATTGTCTAGCAAAATCCAGGACATTTAGGAGATCAAGAGACTCGCCGACATGTGGGCCGCTACCAACGCTATCGCTTGGAGCAATCACATCTCACGAATAGTAGGGCGCTTAGATCTCTAAAGAGATAGCAAGAAAGAAATATCTTCGAAATCTGCTCTGCAACTTTCTTCGCACATCCACCTCCTTTTGTAACAATGATTGATATAAATAACTTCAACACCAATTAACTCAAAATGCAGAAAGACAACAAAAAAAGTATATATGTCGAGCTACAACTCCACCTCGTGGAACTACAATGTAGAAAAATAAAATGATATATAAAAAAATGCTCTTTTCTCTCACTTCCGGCTAGAGCTCCCCTTTAGGAAGGGAAGAACAATATTGCAACCCGTATGTTGTCTACATTTAGCGTGTGGTTCACCACTATCTCTATGCCTAGTTTTGTAACTTATTAATAGTTGGAACAATCTTCACGGTAATTAAGAGTGAGAAACCAATGCCACGTAATATCATTGAGTTTGCGCAAACATATCCAACATAATGGTAAGAATGAAATATCTATACCAAGATGCAAGACACAATGTTACTACTAATACTTAGGATTTAGACACGCTCCCGAACTCAATTGTTTATCAAGATGGAAAATGTTTATAAGTTAATCTAAGCAACACAAATTTTGTCCCTTCAAACAATTGAACCGATGCACCGGATTCAAGCTTGAGGAGGATCCAAGAAAATCAGACACAACAGTATCAAGGCTGACAGCCAATCGACAGAGAAGTGATAAACACATCTCGCAATGAGATGTCCCGCAGGACATACCTCTAGCTCTTAAATACCAAGCGTAGTAGAGCGAGGGACATAGATAGTAGATGGGTGGCTGCGGCATAAGGGAGGCAACACCAAGGCCGCAGCAGACCCCCACACGACAAATCGAAGCCTTGCCCTTCTCTTGTGCAGCCTGGGTCGCCCTTAAGTGTGGTGCGACGGTGGGGCTCTACGCTACGCCCCTCTTGTAGAGCACCATAGCGGAGGAGGAAACCGATTGGCAGCGGCACATTCAAGGTGTAAATTGGGGAAGTAGATATGGAGGACACTGAGAAGGCATCCGACAAATTGGGGTGACGTTTAACCGACCTTGAACCGACCTCAATGCTAGGCGGACACGTACCACATTTAGAATGGTCTTGCAAAATCCAGGACGTTTAGGAGATCAAGAGACTCGCCGACATGTGGGCCGCTACCAACGATATCGCTTGGAGCAACCACAACTCACGAATAACATGGCGCTTAGATCTCTAAAGAGATACAATATACAAGATAACATGTTAAGAAGTTCACCCTGATTCTCATTCATCATTTTGCCTCCCAGATGGAGCAGTGCTTCTACAGCTCTTCATTCACGCCATTGTCAGTTTCTCTTGCAGAACCAAAGGAAAGATCATATTAGGAGCCGACTACACCGACATCTGTCTAGTTTTAAGCTAACACGAGGTCAGTTAGGACAACCCTATTAGGAAAATTTGCCCCCCGACCAAAAATGGAAGGAGGAGACCAGGTGCGTGCGCAACATGCAAAAGCTCGCAAACCAACGCGAGCTAAACCCACCCTAGCGCGCGCAAAGCCCGCGAATAAACGCCCAGGGAAAAAGTTACATCCCTCTATATCCTTGTTCGCCACCTATTCCTTCTCCCCCCGCACCCTCGATGTTGTAAACCATAAAGCAAAGAGAGCACAAAAATTACATCGCCATGGACTGAATCTAAAGCTACCAGCAATTGCACGTCCCCGTTGCTGAAAAGTACAAGCAAGTCGGAGCTTCCAACAAGTAAGTGCGTGTTTGGGACAGCTCCACTCCACCAATTCATCGGTGGAGCAGCTGAAGCTGATCCAAGCGCAAAAACTCCATCTATCAGGTGAAGTGAAGCTGAGACGTCCCTAGATGGAGTAGAGTTGTCCCAAACACACCCTAAATCAGCTCCGATCCCCCCCAATCCAGGCACGGTTCGGAAATATTCATGCCCCACCTATTTGTTTGATCTGATGGTTTCATCTGCAAAAAGCAGTGAATAGGAGCTTTGATTCACCCCTTCTACTCTAGTTCTTCATTATTTCTGCACAAAAAGTCCCCACCACAACCTGGTACTCGATTTTCCTGTATCAACCCGGTACTCTAGTTCTTATTTCTCTAGTTTTTCACAGATAAGAACTTGTTACTTATTTCTAGTAAAGAATCACAAGGCAAAAAGTAACAAGGCAATTCCTATTACATTCATGTCAGAACCTGTTAGTTCACTGAGAAACACATGCAGTTCACTGAGAAACTGGCAAAACTAACAGGCAGTAGTTCACTGATAAAACACATGGGAAAAATTTACAGGCAGTTCATTGATAAACACAGGGGATGAAATAATCAAAACATGTAGTTGTCGAGTTCCTTTCTCTTGCACCAAAAACTAGATTAGTTCCCTTTGAGAAAAAAAAAGATACCATCCATAAAAGGCTTGATTCTGAACCTGCAGAATATCTTGTAGAACTCCAGTTTGAGTTGCTTCTAATCAGATGAAACACCAAGCAGATGAACTTCATATTGTGAGGATACCTTCGAAAATAGGAGAAAATGTTTATAAAATACAAAGTAGAAAGCATATAAAAATGGTGTATGGGCTTGTTAATGCATATACTTTGTTTTCTTATTGCTAATGCATATATATGCCTTACAAAAATGGATTATCAGGTTTTTTCCTGTGCTTGTTTGTTGGCGGGTACAAAATTACAGCCCCAAAATGAATAGGAGTGCTCCTTGGTGGTTAGGTGGCATTGACCTTAACCAAGCTCCTGAAGAGGTAGAACCAACGGTATCCCAAAATCACGAAGATGAAACTCCTGAAGATGGAACAAGTGATGCTCCTTTTGATCGTGATACAGACTGTGCTCCTCGGGCTAGACAAATCCCAAGGCAATCAAGTGGGTCTTCAAAAATTCAGTTTGGGTCAGAAGCTGATACTCAGCAAGGTTCGTCCTGAGATACTCCTATTGGCCCAGGTTCATACAAGAAGGCAGTTTGTGAAGCCCCATGCAGAGAACAGCTTGGTACATCAAGTCAACCTCCTAGAGCAGAATCTACTAGTGGTCAACCTTCACACAAAATCGTAGTGGCACTCCAATTGGTCCTTCCAACTCGCAACATGGTGCTGCCACGGCTTCGGGTAGTGGTCGCAATGGTCATACAAACTTTGGAAGTGGGGCTAATGTTCCTTTTGGCGTGCAAACATGTGTGACACTCTCTACTTATGACAGTGGCAGTGATGGTGAGGTCCAGTCTACTCCAGAAGGTTTTAGAACACAAAAGCCATTCGTCGGTATGATGTTTGACAACATTGATTTGGCAATCGGGCATTACAACAGATATGCAAAAGTTGTTGGTTTTTTCAGTGAAGATTGAGTCATCGAGGATATCTACAAGAGATGGTGAAAAAGACAAGGTTGTGTTTGTTTGTAACAAATCTGGGGAAAATTCAGAAATGGAAGCTACTCCACCCAAGCAAAGACTTCGTCATATAACCAAGCTGACTGAATGCAAGGCTAAGATGCGAGTAAAATGTGTTGCCGCCAAGTGGAAAGTTACTCAGTTCGTCGAGGAGCACACCCACGAGATTGTTGAGAAGTTTGCTCTTAAGAAGTATTTGAGGACTCATAAAAAAATCAACAAAGACGAAAGAAGGTTCATCGATTTGCTCCATGACGGTAACCTCCGCTCAGGCAGGATTATAGAGATGTTTGGTGAAATTTACGGTGGTAAAAAGAATGTCCCATTTGATACAAAGGCAATCAACAACTACACAGCTAGGTGAGATAGCACTAGATTCAAAGATGTCGCGGAGTTGCATAAAATCTTTGAGGACATGTAAAAGGAAGATCCGATGTTTTTCTACAAGTTTAAAGTTAATGATGTAGGCAGTGTTGGGAACATCTTTTGGGTTGATAGTGCTTCTAGAAAAGTATACAACCTATACCACGATTGTATCTCTTTCAACACAACTTACATGACAAATATGTACAACATGTCATTTCTCCCCGTGATGAATTAACAGATATGGGCAATCCATACAGCTGGGCTGCGGTTTCATGCGGAATAAGAAAATCACCAATTTTGTTTGGATCTTTGAGACTGACCTAGAAGATATGGATGGTATAATCCCTGATAACATCATAACTGACCAAGCAGCTGCAATTAGGACAACGATTATTATTGTGCTTATGGGCACTGTACATAGGTGTTGCAGATGGCACATTATGCAAAAACTACAAGAAAAGCTTGGTCCATTTGTAGAAGAACACGAAGCTTTTAGACTGGAATTAGATGATACGATTGACTACAACCTTACTGAAGAGGAGTTTGAGAAAAAGTGAACTGAAATGTTAGTGATACATGATGTTTCTGACAATGTACATCTCATTGATCTTTATGACATTAGAGAGATGTTTGTCCCAGCCTACTTCCAAGACATGTTTTTCCCGTTCCTTCAAACTACTGCTAGAAGTGAGAGGTTTAACGTTGTTTTAAAGAAGTATTTTAACCCTTACGATATCCTTGTTCGTTTCTTCAGGCAGTACATGAAGTTCCAAGAAAGGATTGAGATAACTGAGCAAGGGAATGAGTTTTATGACGAGGACAAAAAAATGAGGGTTTGGAGAGATTTTCCAATGGAGAAGCAGCTGCGGGATGAATACACTTTGCCTATCTACACGCGTTTCCAACTAGAACTGCGGAAGATAACTTCCTACAATGCTAGGGACTGTGGAGGCAGTGTGTATGAAATATTTCCTATCCAACACTCGGTTTTTTGTTATGGTAGTCGAAGCTACTTTCTTTATGAAATATTTCCTATCCAACACTCGGTGTTTTGTTATGGTAGTCGAAGCTACTTTCTTTCTTATGACATGGCAAATGGAATTTACAAGTGCGGGTGCGGTAAATTCAGCAAGGATTGCCTCCTTTGTTGCCATGCCATGAAGGTTATGTCGCAGTTAGGCGCAATTCACTCAATGCCAAAACATTACATTCTTCCTAGGTGGTCGCTACCTCCTCAAGACATTCCTTTGGAACCCACTCAGCCAAAACCAACACCTGCTACAAATTTGTCTAGGAAAGACATGAAGCTACTAAGATATGATAATCCCTGTAGTGATTTTGCAAACATGATAGCTCGTCCTGCGGAAAATTCAGAGAAAGGTACGGAGGTAGCTGAGAAGCATATGAAGGATTGTGAAAAATAATTATCTGACATGAAGAAAGTTTCTGTAGATGCATTGAAAAGGAAGAAAGCAAAAGTTTTGACAAGTTCATCAGTTGATGCAAAAATGCCAGACACATCACCTGTTCATGAAGACACAGGGTTTCCCCCGGGACAGTACTGAGAGATCCTATGGTGGTGCCGACAGCAGGGCGACCAAGGGAGAAGAGGCATAAAAGTGGCCTCCACCTTTGCCCGACTCAACCAACAACGTGGTTTGTAATGATACTAAACATGATGTTCGTAACTGTCCGGTTAGGCTAGTAAATCCAGAAAAATATCCTCTACTAGCGCTATTCTCATAAGTAAAAGATGGATCGTCTATTATACCGGAATTTGTACTTTGTGGATTCGAGATGTAATCTTTTAGACAAAAAAATGGCTCTTCCCATATTTTAGTACTATTCGTCATCATATATGTACTAGGATTAAAAAGGCTCAAGCTACATTGTTTCTATTCACGGTATGTTATGCTCTTTATAATCTGGCCATTGTGCCTTTGTATCTTGTTTTACTGTTATATTTTCTATGAATTTCGGACAAGTCTTTTTGCTTTAATACATAACATGGCATCAAAAAAAAAATCGGTACACAATCAACAAAAGTTACTTACAAGAGGAACTACAAGATTATCCTCCATGGATCTTTGTTTTCCTGAAACCAAAGCCACTTATCCTTGAATAGCTTCCTTATGTTCGGCATGTCATTTTGATTGTATGTATCGGGGCACCTTCTACCGAACCATCCTTCAAGATTCCTGAGTGTAAAAAACCCACATTCGAACCCGATTTACGCATTGAATTGCACGGAGATAGTAAGATAGTTGTATGGTACAAGTAAAAAAGAAAAAATGGAGTGATGCAAGTTAGACACATGTATTGGACTGATACAAAAGGGTATACTTACTTGTTTGTCAGCTTGTAATCAGTGATTTTAATGTTCGATTTCTTGTACTCGGTGGACCACAT
Source organism: Alopecurus myosuroides (assembly GCA_028641055.1). Classification (NCBI taxonomy): domain Eukaryota; kingdom Viridiplantae; phylum Streptophyta; class Magnoliopsida; order Poales; family Poaceae; genus Alopecurus; species Alopecurus myosuroides. The sequence goes on from CM054058.1 coordinate 383,335,464, forward strand.
TTTTTTGATTGATGCAATGAGAAGGTGACATACGTCCATCATTAGATATTCTCCTTTGTTTGCCAGTGAATCCATAATTTCAATCATCTCTTCTTTAAGGTTCATAACTACCAACCAGTAGTGACCTGGACATACTTATTTCTTGCTCCTTGTTAACTTTCGGAGTGATGAAAAGCTTTGCAATGGTTGGAAACAAATATGTTTTATTGTGCGGGAAAAAAATAGAACAGATGTAAGATATTACTAGTTTCGATATGAAAAAAAATATTTATAACTTAACTAACATTTTACAAGATGGACCATATAGTGAGAAACTACCATTTAAAATTATTTCGACTTTTAAGAACTAGAACCTTGAACCATGAGGAAGTACCATGCACTAGGGAAAAAACCCATATGCTAGAAAACTGCCTATTTAAAAAGATTCGACATTTTTTGTTTTATGTAAGTGCCATTTTGTTTACAAAAGTTACACTTTTAGAAAAGAAATACCATGCAGTAAAGAAAAATAATCCATCTACTAGAAAACTGCCTATTTAAAAGTGCCATTTTGATTGAAGTGCCATTTTAAAAAATACCATTTGAATGAAGTGCCATTTTTTTAACATAAGTTCCACTTTTTAATGTAGAACAACTACCTATTTAAAAATATTTTCTATTTTTGATTACATAGGTACCATTTAAAAAATACCATTAAGATTAAGTGCCATTTATATAAAGTTCCACTTTTAAAAAGTACAAACAACATGCAAAGTACCAATGTAATAGTGAAAAAACCAGCTAGAGAAAACTGCCATTTTTACTAGTGAGATTTTTGTGATGGCTGTATTCCATAAACTTGAAATGTTTAGAAACATACCTGCAAATTGTTCAAGTTTATACAAACATGAATGTACTTACAATCTATTTGTGGTCAAGCCTCTTGGGTCCATGAAATGCAAAACACCTTTTGACCTCCTTTAGATCAAAGCAGCATTCGATCAAGTATGTCTGCATTTGTGAGGTGTTAAGTGATTGTGAAATATAGAAAATAACAAGATAAAACCAATAAATAAAACAGAAAGATGTATCCATGCTTATGGCATGTGTTGGGACTTACAACTATTTGTAGTGGCATAATGAACTTCAGGGGATTCTTGTTCTCTGCGGTGATTATATAAATTCCGATCTCGCAAACTGTATTGACCAACTTGTGTCCAGGCGCTACGAAGTCGGCCAAATCACCATGGGAAACAAAGAATGTACCATAATCAATGATTGTTTCCTTGCGATCTTCTTCATTCTTAATGCCGTACTCCACAAATGGTGGTTTCTGCTGTACACCACACTTGATAACCCTCTTTTCGTATTCATGGGGAACAGGTGTGATACTGGTTGAAGCCGGATCACATGTCTGTTTGTTAGCTACATCTTCCGGAAAGGACACACAATAAAGAACAATTACAACAGGTGCATTGCACACTTATGATGACATGAAATTCTAATGCAACTAAAAGATCATGTACATGATCTTCATTTTAAATGTTTGTTCCCAAATAATTATGCATTATTTGGCAACACTCATATTTACCTTAGTGGTATACTAATTTTTACTAACAATACCAATACCTAATTAATTTGTCAACATGCATGAAAATGATGTTCTCTATTAGTGTTTGAAGTGCTTTTCAATTTGGTATGTTTTCCATAATTTTGGGTGAAGAAAACAATAAATATGAATTAATTCTTATTGCTTTCATTTCTGCCATTTTTGGTAAACAATTTAAACAGAGATACTTTCAGTTCCAAAAGCATGTAAAATACTTGAAAACATGTGTACAATGTTTCACTGAACATTTTAAGCCATATCACATAATTTTTGAATCATTATTGAATTTATTATGCATTTTTCTTTAATCATTTTTATTCTTCCCCTTTTAGTAAACAAAAGGAAACATGATCAAATTTTATTCAATTGTGTCCAAACAAAATACCACTGTGTAGAGTGTGTTAAGATAAAATTTTAGATCCCAAGTTTGCTCTATTTGGATTATCATAGCTCAAGTTATGATTTTTGCAAGATATCAATTTTTATTCCCTTTTCTGTATTTGAATATTTGGTCCACAAATTATTACAGAAACATGTTGACATTTTTACATAAACAGAAATTGTTACTCACAGTGAGTCTGTAGAAACTTGAATAATTCAAATTGGAGTGTCTTTGAATTAGTTAATTATTTTACAATGTAGCTTTTGAATCTGTTTTCAGTTTTTAGTTTCTTTTATTTTTGCAGAAAAACGTCGAAACGTTTTTCTACTCGGAGCTGGCCTTACCCGCGCGTCGCTGTTCACAGACAGGTGGGCCCTGAGCCACGCTGGCAGCCACGCAGCTGCCACGCTAGCGCCTGGCCCCACGACCCGATTTGACCATGGTACGCGCGGACCGGCGCGGGGAGGCGGTGACCGGCGACACGGGCACGTACGGAGGCGGCTCTACGGTGCGAGCGCGAGTCCGCGAAGACGCGCAATGGATTCAGGATGTCGAGGAGGCCCTAGTGGCGGCGTGGGAGCCAAATGGTCGCCGGAGTGATCCACGACGACGATGGCGCGCGGCGGAGCCGCTCGGCTACGGTGGCTACGGCGTCCTAGCAAGAGAGGGAGGGGAAAACATGTCCCGGAGGTTCACGACTCACCCTTGACGCGTGAGAAGAACGGCGAGGTTCGAGGTGGCTCATAGCTGCGGCAATTCCACGGCGGAGCTTCGGTCGGCCGGTGGGAAGAAGCAGACGGCGATGGCGATTCCCGGCTCTATTGCTCGATTCCCTTGGTAGGAAGGTAGAGGACGACGAGGCGAAGTAGATGGTAGCGGCCACGCTTCCCGAGAGGACCCCAATCGCCGGCAATTCCTTGTCTCCGGCGAGGAGGTTTCGGTAGGGTTAGGGTTTGGGATTTGGGGCACAAAGGGAGGAGCTCGGGGCTCGAGAGGGGGACATGGCAGGCACGAACGTCGTGGGGGGCTCCCTCTTCTTATTGGCATACGAGGAGCACGTCAGGGGGCCCTGGGGGCCTGGCAGCTCGGTGGCGCGCCGGCCGCGCCCGCCGGACACGGAGGAGAGAGAGGAAAAAGTGGCATTTTGCGAAAACCCCCTTGGGCATTTCCACTTCTCTGTTTTCTGCCCTCCCTTTTTTTCTGGATTAAAACAACCAACTAATTGAACCACTTGTTCAACTGAAAAGTCGTTGAAACTTGGCACAAATTTCCTATTTGCCAAGGTGCACCACTGGTAATTTTTCCATGATTTTTGGAGAATAATTTTAAGACACAAATGTTCTCATTTAATTTCTGCAGTTTATTCAAATTAATTAATTAAGGAACTTATTTAATTCAAAACCTTCTTCTATTTGGTGGAAAATTATTATCTATCATAAGGAAGCACTGGTAGAAATTTTAGATCATTGTGAGAAGGTTTGTAGAACAAACTTGAATTAATTTCAAATCTGCCAAAAAAGAAAATGATTTATTAAAATTGATCACTTCCAAATTCATGGGCTCTTGCAATTATTCCTTATTTGTCATAAGTAGCCTATGGTACAAATTTCAAAGCAATTGTATAAATTTTGTAGAACAAACTTGTTTTACTTTTTGTTTATTGCTGTGAAGAAAATTGTTGTTTTCAGGGCCTTAATCAATTCAGTTTTTGGTGTCCTCACTTGTGTGACCCTTATTTAACATAGGAAAGTCTTGGTTCAGTTTTAGCTCTATTGGAGCAACTTTCCAGAAGTAACTTGGTTGAGTTTTTCAGTTTCTGACAATTTAGGTATTTTTCCAATTGATAAGGCATTTGTTTTCTCCAACCAATGGTTGTAAAAATATTAGTGGGGGCTTGTAATAACAAGTTAACATACCCCACCACTTCTGTTGTGAGCTTGCTAAGTTGTGAAAATATTTGAGTTTAAGATGGAGTGAGAAATTTGAATGCATTTTCCTTTTATTTACCTTTGGAATTTTTTCAAAGTTTTCGTAACTTCCATAAATCAATCTTGGAGCTTCCTCAACAATTTGGAAGCTCACAAAATAGTTTTGTTTTGACCTTTTAGCAATTTCAATTTAGTAGAAAATTTGCCAGGATGGAATTTGAACAATATGTTGAATATTTTTATGAGGGGTGCTACCACCTCTTTAATTTGTTTTCAATATTTGTTTTACATTAACCTTAGCAATTAAGTAATGAAATTTGGTGTTGAAAACAATCTGAAAACCATTTGAATGATGCCCACTTGCCTGCCTCTCTTTTTCTAAAAAAAATTGGCATTTTATTATAGTTGCCAAACTATCAATTTAACTCTTGGAACTTCCTTGACAAGTATGGAAGATCAAGAAATGGTTTTCTTTGTGAGTGGATTTGTTTTCTCTTAAGGCTTTACAGCTTTCTTGATTAATTTTTAGCCATTTAATATGAATGCCATGATGCATGAAGAAAGGGAAAAGTGAAAATTTTACCCAAATTTTGCAGTAACTTACTGTAGCAATCTAGGGCTGTTACAATTGCATTGCACTAAACTTCAGAGGAACATTTCCATCCACTCTATGGATGTAAATGGTACGGATAATTTTCATCCCGAATCCGCATTCTAATATGTTTTTAAGGATATGGTATGCTATAATAGGAATCTACCGGATACGGACGCGGATATGGATTTTGGTCAAGCGGATATCCGACGGATATGGTAATGGATACGGTATTGCTATTATCCAACGGATACATATTAGCCGCACTTATTCACGGATTATCCGTCCTTATCAATTAGGATAATCCGATTAACATAGCACTATCATTCTAAATATACATTGACCTATAGACCAAATCACCTGCTCATAGCTTAGTATAACCTATATACAACATCTTGTCGCAATGCACAAATTTCATCCGGCGAAAATGTCTCAATATGTGAGCTATTATTTATCCCTACAAATGTTTTTAGTTGCTAGATGGAAATTCATATTGCAAATAATCAATCATTTTGTGACACTTCTAAGTACTATTTAATCACTATCTTTGTTTTAGGGGTAATTTTGAACGCTTGGCTGCTCTCTAGTGTTATTTCTTGCATGGTGACATTAAATCTCTTTGTATAGTCTCTTTGTGCGTATCTATCCGATAAGTTTTACCCGTTTGTGGTCCGAATCCGCTCGGTTTCCAATCCGAATCCGTAGTCCGATAATATTCGCATCCGTATCCGATAATTATCCGATCAGCTCCGCATCCGACAATAAAATATGGTAAAGGATATGGAGAGAGAATTATCCGATCCGATCTGTTTACATCCCTAATCCACTCCAACCTCATGTTATAATTCCTCTGATTTTCTTGCGATTCAAACACTCCTTAATGAAAATTCCTGTAGGCACAAAATCCTATAGGATTCAACTGGACATGACAATCTATTCCTGTGTTTTTCCTATTCCTATGGTTTGAGAATTCTACGAATCAAAGAGGCCTTGTCATTGTGCAAAGGAATTTTTCTATGAGGTTGGACCTGTTGTTAGTTTCCTATAGAATTTGCACTACAAGACTCCTATGAAAATATTTTCTATAGGATGCAATTCTATGAATCAAACAAGCTTTAAAGAAAAAATTCCTATAGGATTGTATCGTACAAAAATCCTATTGTATTCCTTTGAATCAGAGGGCCCTTAGAATTTAATAATTAAGTAACGCAATTTCTATTACTACAACGACCTCATTTTGTCGCTTCGCGAGGTCGCGCTCGCGCGACGTCCGATTCCAATCGGACGAAAACCACCGCTCGCACGCGTCCCTCTGCTCCCCTCAAGCTGTCGGCACACGCACCACCCATCGGATCCACCTGTAAGCTTCAAGAGAGAAAAGTTCCACCGTGTGGATTCAAATTTCGGGGCCCGTGCCACCGAACAGACAAGGCGAGTGCCGTTTCCTCCGCCCCTGCTTTTACTCCCGAGCTCCTGACGCTCTCTCTCCTCGTCGCTGAAGCTGCTCCGGCGAGCATCTTGGTCTTCTGGTGGCGGGGGTTCAGCCGTAGAAGGGACAGACAGTCTGTTGTGGAGCTCGTGGCTGGCCGGATTTTCTCGACACCGCCCTCCACATCTTCTCCTCCTTGTGCTTGACGGTGCCCTCGTGCTGCGATTCCCGATGATCTACCTTGGTTATCGGTCGGCGAGAGCTGCTAGTTCTACAAGGAGGCGGAGGTCGTCGTGGGAGGTGCGTAGTACCTCGACCCGCGATTTTGTTCTTCCAGATCCGACGACGGCGACTACATCGAGAGGCAGTCTATAGGTAGGTTCGATTCAAAAGGGGAATGTAACATCTTCTTGTTTCAGTTTCAGAGCATGACCCCACTTTGATTTTCTCAGTTTTGGTGTGTGATTTTAGCCCGGATTCCTTCCCTGTACTGTAGCTGTTCCAGATCTACACAAACCTGCAAGCTAAATCGTGGGATTACTTCACATATGTCACCTACAGCAGTGAGGGAATCGTGTTTTTGCAGGTTAGCTCACCGTCCCCTCAACTTTGAAACTCCAACTTTGTTTCTCATGTGTTTTCTGTATGTTGTAGATGTAATCTATGTTTGATTTTTCAGTAGCAGCAGGAGTAAGGTGAGCAGAGCAATAAGTAGCAGTAGGGGAGTATTGTTTTTGTCTGAATGCTCTTGCAGTGTAATTAGTTGTCTTCTTACTGAATGTTGCAGAGAATTTCTTTGTCTAAATGTTCTTTCTGAATGATGCTGAGAATTTTGTTGTCTGAAAATGTGGTGTTATGAACTTTAAGCATAGTTTTTGTTTTGATTTCGACACAACCTCTTGTAAGACACAATCAGAACATTTAGTATGCTTGTAATTACTAGCAGGCTCATGGAGTTTGAGTTGATTTTAACACTCTTTTTGATTTTTTACATTGTTTTATTGTAAATATGCCTTTTTCTTTTTTCTGCCAATATGTAACTATGGGTGAGAGTTTTAATATTTTCTGGATAGTTGTAAATTAGCTTAAGTGTGTTACATTCTTTTTTCCAGAAAGTTTTTGCATTTGGTTAATAGAATTTTACATCATTTTTGTCGTTGCATTTGTTGCTTGTAAATATGCGCCAACAGTTACTTTGACAGGGAGGCGGATGTTTACATCATAGTGATGTAATTATATCTTTCACACATGACATCTCATGGTTGCAATTGCTTACTAGTGCTTCCTCTCATTTTCTTTGCCAAATTGTAGATTTTAGAGTTTACCTTTGTGGGCTGTAAGTATTTATTGAGAGTTATACTTTTGGTTAGGTGTAATTTAGCTTAGGTGGATTACATTTTCTTCCAAGGAGCTTTTGAAATTGTTTAATGGAATTTTACATCACATTGTTGCAATTTCAGTCGGCATGTCATCTGGCAAAAATGTTCATTTCTATTGGGCCTTTTTTACATTGGTTGCTTGTAAGAATATCACAGTGTTGTACTTATCTTCTCACCCATGACATCTCATGGTTGTAACTTGTTTAGGTGTAATTTAGCTTAGGTGGATTACATTTTTTTCCAGGGAGCTTTTGCAATTGTTTAATGGATTTTTACATCATATTGTTGCAATTTTGTCAGTCGGTATGGCATCTGGCAAAACTGTTCATTTCTAATGGGATTTTTTTTACATTGGTTGCTTGCAAGAATATCACATTGATGTACTTACTTTTTCACATATGACATCTCATGGTTGTAATTTTTTATGCCTTCTCCCTCTATTTTTTCACACGAGCTAAACGGTAGATTACAACCAATGGTTTTGCAACTGTTTTTAGTAGTTGGGGAAGCTTTGTATGTTCAAAATAATTGTAGGGTTGTTTTACACTAGCCGGTTGTAAAATTCCTGGTGTTATTGGGTTGTTGTTCAGTTTGGCAGCTAGTAGATTTTTTATCAAGAAAAATATGCCAAAAGACATTCGGTTTTTTGTTTTACATCTACTAATGCTTCACACACACCCGCAGGTTAAAGAATGACAAAGTCAGGTAGCTCTAAGAAACACAGCTCATCCAAGAAGCATTCAAAATTCAGTATGTTGGGAAGGAAATTAACACTCAGAAATAAGGCCTCTCCAGTACCTTACAATGAAAACAATCATTCCACTTCTCAAGCTATTGTAGTATCTGTAAGTCCTTAATCTCTTTTGTTTTTTCACATCCTAGCTTTGCAACATAACACGTCTCGATTTCCATTCTTTTGGCAATGACCGATGTTTTTTAATATCTCGTTGTAAACTCATTGTAGGAAAAGCAAAACAAGCTGTTCCAAAAAGGATCACCAGTGAAGTTGGTTAGGTTGTATCCAAAACTTACCACATACCAAATGAATTTCATCCGGAATGCTCATTATGGTGGACTTGTATCCATAAAGTGTTCAAAATTGTAGCCTGATTTATGCAAGTATCCAATGAGGAGTTTCAACTCAGCAACACATGAATTGGTATTCCCAGGTCGTGGAAAAATACCAGTTGACGAAAAATCAGTATCCGAGGTTCTTGGAGTTCCATGCGGCGATTTGGAAGTGTTGTACAAAATGGACAAGAAAGTTGTTCAATTCATGAACGAGCAGTTAGGCAATGGAAGTAGCAAGCAAAAAACAGTTGTATGACTGGGGAAGAAACTTGCTGCGATGAAAAATGCCGAGAACAATTTCTTGAGGCTTTTCATATTGTACGGAATGTGCTATTTTCTCTCGCCGAATACAAGCACTAGAATAAGCCCTAGGCTATATCCCTCGTTGGTCAACATTGATGTAGCAAGTCTTCTAAACATGTGCAACTTTGGGATAAGTATGTTAGTGAAAGCAGTTAGATCTGCAACAGATAAAGGAATGAAAAATTCTTTCATGTTATACTTCATGGTAAAGTTTCTTCTTCATGTCTTTTTTTTAAAAGTTTCTTACCCTTTTTATCGTCTTTTTGTCATTGCTTATTTTTTGTGCCATAACAAAACTGATCTAATTTTCTGCATCCAGGTAAAATATTTGGACTCTCTGCAATTGGAAAACATCGACGTCAGTCCACAAGGAACACGAGTTAATGTGTGGACAAATGTTATGGTTCGGCGAGCCATTATCCAGGATCAAAGGAGTGACGGTTCATTCGGCAATGCACCGATAAGTAATTTCGTGCCAGATTGCTCTCTGTTACATTGTCTATAATTGTTTTGTGTGCTGGGCATTATTTGTTTCTTTTTGGGGCACTATTGATGCTTTTTTATTTTCACATCTGAAAATTGCATTCTCACTTTTTTTTTGCATGGTGTTCTTCTTCACAGCTGAAACCTGAATTCAGATACACGGATGGATTTCATGACAAGAAACATCAAGGCATTCCAAACAAAAATGTCCAAGATGATCAACAAGTACATTCAGATTCAGAAAACAGAGAAACTAGAGAACAACATGTACAACAACCAGATGGTTTATCTGAAGATGACGAACCTAAGGAACAACATGACCGAGAAGATGGGACAATCTTATTCGCAGATCCGGAGGCTATCAACAGATTCATGCACTTGAATGTGCCTCAAGACAGCACACCGAAAGTACGTAACCAAAAAAGTTATCATTCATTTAGTCGCACTTGGATGCTTGTAACTCATAATCAAACCATCCCACCTGCCCCCAAAAATAACATGAATACAATTCCATTCTTCTGTAGGAACTCGTCACTTACCGAGAGGCAATCAGCGATGCATGCCATACGTTTGAAAAAGGCTCGCAAGAACTCATACGGAACTTGTCACATTGAAAGGACATTGTGCCTAAATCTTTTTTTCAGTGTTTGATCACAACATATGGAAGGTCTAATGTTTACCCAAATTTTACTCAGAGCATATCATGGATAAAATGCAAACATACATCCCCGTGGACACTCATACAATGGACAGCAAAAATGGAGAAAAGTCTAAGAAAAGAGAGGAGAAGAAAGAAGAAGAAAAGGAGAAAATGGGTGGGGGGGAGCCGACCTCCCTGGCCGGCTTGGCCGGGCTCCTAGGCCGGGCTGTGCCCCAGCCTGGCTCCTCTCCACGCTGGCCCCAGGCCGGGCCCTAGGACGGGTCGCTCGGGCGGGTGCCCGGCCCCAGCTGCCCCTCCACGCTGGCCTGGCTGGCCTCCAAGGCAGGGCTAGGGCCACGCCGGCCTCCCCTTCGCGCCCACGCCGGCCCTAGGCCGGGCTGTCCCTGGCCGGGGTGGGAATGGCCCTCCGGCCTATCCGTTGTCCACGCTGGCCCCAGGCCGGGCCCCTAGGTCGCGGTGGGATTGGCCCCTGCCCTGGTCGCCCCAGGCCAGCCTGACCGGCCCCCTAGGCCGGGGTGGGCTGCAGAGTGGGGGAACCCCCCCCCCCCAACGACCATATTCTCGCCCCCGGGTATAAAAGGGATGTTTCTTCTACCTTTAGATGTGTCAATTACACTCATTCTCTCTCCACCACTGATTGACCAAGCTCAAGCACAAGACATCCTCAAATCCCCAACCAAAGCTTGTGATACTTTTGGATTTGAAGGAGACACCCCTGATCTACAACTCCACCAAGTCGATTAGAAATCCATCCACCCATCCCTTAGGGATCTTGTTATTCTTAGTTCATCGGAGCCAAGAATCTTGTTGCTCTTAGCTCATCGGAGCTCGGAGCCTTGTTGATATCCTCGGAGCTCTTGTGCCCGTGGATCTTGTTTCTCGGAGTCTTGGTGGCTCTAGGGATTTGGTGAGGACCCTCCAATCTTGTAGAGTGTGCCTCATCCTTGTAAAGGTTCTAGTTGTCAACCTCAATGGAAACATAGTGATTCGAGCCTCTCCACATCGGTGGTAGGACTCGAAGGTGATACGGTGTGCCATTTTAGGGCTACTCGGCGTTCCACATTGGTGGCACCGCACCGCACCAACGGAGATTAGCTTCCATTGGGAAGTGAACTTCGGGATAAATCTCCGCGTCATTATGTTCGGTTATTCCTCAACTTACCTTTACTAGTTTCTACTAGCTTAGTCATATATTTACCTTGTGCTAGTTGTACTTGCTCAACATATAGGATTGTTCACCTAGTTGCATAATCTAGACAATCTATATTTGAGCACCACCTTGTTAACTTGAAAAAGAAGTTAAATTTTTTAGTTAACCTATTCACCCCCCCTCTAGTTAACCTCTCGATCATTCACACATAATCCTAAAGAGAATAAGAGAAAACGTAAAAACAAGGAACGAATGGCTAGCAAGAGGAAGAGGAAGGAGAGCTACATTGATGAAATTCCAGAAGCTAGTGAAGATGAGAAAAACAGTGAACAGTCGGACAAAGACTACGTATGTGAACAGGAAGATGTATGCAACGCATAGACGATAGTTTCTTTGGTGGACGAAGATTTTGATATGGATGACTCATTGCTAAACAAGGAAGAAGCATTGTCTGCAGAGGACTATAGGTTAGTCCGTCGCAAAGGCAGACAACAAAACATTTTCATCAATGAGCTCATGTATCAAACAAAACTTAAGCAACCCAGCCCCATTGCAATTGTCCATGAGAAAGACTCTGTGCGAGCCAATGCCATGCACGACACAAACCAATCTGGCACTCATCATTGTACAAGTGAAGACTAAGCAAACCAAGAAAATAATATTCCTAGCGAAGCTATTGGTTCAGGGGGGAAAGGAGGTTCCTGAGTTGGAAGATAGAGACATCAACAAGGATTTGCACAACAGCAATACCGAGTGTGCTCCGGGAGCAATATCAGATCAGAAGGAAGTAACTGAAGATAGTTTCGCCATTATTGGCAAGGAGAAGTGTCCTTCTAAAAGTGATGGTTTAACAAGCGGACCTTCACAAGTTGTGCATGGAACAACATGCAGTCCAAGATTGATCCCACAGCTGCTAGCTCTACTTCGTAGTGAACCTACATACAGAGCTGAGTTGCCAAGACCCCTACGTCTAGAACAACCAGAAATCATTGACTTCGGCATGGGGAGACCGGCAATAGAGAACATTGTCACCAATATGAAAATTGAAGCATCAACAGAAGATCTACCTTCCATATTGGATGGGAGGTTGACAGAAGAGTTGGCGAAGCTGCTAGCAGACATGGAGACAAAGTATGAGAATACAAAGCAAGGACCAGCAGAGATATCAGTGACCGAATTGCCGCCTCCGACAGTTACAGTAATGCAGAGCCATCCTGAAGTTGTAAAATCTCTAGAAAAGTATAGAACAAGGTCCACAGTTGCAGAAATGATCAAGCTTGAGACCATAACTGATAGCCCAACAACTTCTAAATCCAAGACCAGAAATAGGTCCCCATCTCAAGCTTCCACTGAAAACACGCCACAAAGGGTTACCAGAGCTTTAGCAACAAAGTTATGTTCGGAGTCGAAAAAATATGACACACAAGCTACAATAAAAGCATTGACAACAGAGCAGTTAGCGGCTATTGGATCGTCAGCGAATGAAACAACAACACCTACTATGCCAATATCTGCATAACATGACTCAATAAACAGAAAACTAAATTTTAAAAGCTCAGAGTCGGATAGAAGGAAACAAGAGATACTACGTGCCCCTGACCCTCCATCGTTTGATATGGGTTTCGATAGCCAACCTGATGAGACCTTACATCCACCCAGCCAAAAAAAATGAAGTTGAGACCACGAAAGAAAACTTGTTGCCAAGCCTGACGGAAAACCAGAAATGCACTTAAGCTAACCCCACAATGATGCCTACTGGTGGCACAAGCATCACTCCTGCCTCAAACGAATACCAAAAGAGGGTATTGAAAGCCACTAAGTTTCAGAAACCTCCATTTGTTGACTATGAGAATAAGAGGACCTTCCATGTTAGCAAACTTGTCAATGAGTTGTACAACATGGTGTGCAAGCATGGATCAAAGTCCAAATCTGAAACAAACAAGCATCCAGTTATCAATTCTGGGGCTTTCTATGTAATCCTAAGGGATCTTGCTGATTCAGTAGCACCGGGGCAGAAACTAATCAACACGGTGTGTGAAATTGCTATCCATGTAATAAAAGCAGAGAACAAGAACCCCAAGAAGATTGTCATGCCCTTACACATCTCAGTAACAAGTTTCCATTTAAAAACATACCTTTCTTTTGTTTATAGTGCTTGACTTCTCTGTTTTTGTACACCTCTAAAATGATTCTCATTCTTTGTTTCTTCCTACAGCAATACTTGATTTACTATCACTTTAACTAGAAGGAGGTCAATAAATTGTTTTCATGCAGTGCGAATAACAGACTAGATCACAAAGAACTTGTAAGCACAAAAATTCCAACCTTTGAGTGTAAACATATAACACACTCATTCCTTTTTTTAGCTGACAGAATCACTACTTTGGAGTTCTCGCAAATTAACCTTTTTCTTTTCTTTTCGTGCTTTCTTCTTTTTTGCAATCTGAATTTTACATCCAGATATGTTTCCCAACTCTACAATGCTGGGATGGAGCCACAGATGTACCGACCGGTCATTACTTCCTAGTCAATGTGAACATAAAAGCAAGAAGATTCGAGATAATTCACTCTATGACCACAAGAGATGGCGAGCCTATTATGATGGACTCATGCCATTGTCTGATTGCATCCATCAAGAAAATTTGGGGAAAAGAGTACATGGATTCAAGCATCGACATTTCAAATTTCCCAATACACATAATTCATAGCCCAGCCCAAGATAATGGGTAAGATTTTGTTCTCACATTTTTCGTGTAATACAACGTGCATCCGATTTTTTTTTATTCACTGCTGAATGTTGTCAGATTCGATTGTGGGTTCTTCATGCTAAAGAACCTAGAGGAGTGGCATGGCAGGGTACTACCATTGCATGAGAAAGATGATCTACCAAATATGAGAAAGCTCTACAACAACAAATGGATTCGTTTTCATGAGAACAAAGCACAGTGGCAAGTCATTGTGTAACTGCCGGTAAGTTAAACAAATAGCTAATAAATAGTTTTATGTTTCTACTTTTTGGTTCAGTTGTTTGCATCTTACTTTTGCAAGTCCATCATAATAGTGCCTTCGTGTGAGCTTTTAAGGTTACAAAACAAAACAAAAACTTCTCAAATAACCATATATAGAAGAAATTTGAATATCATATCCATGCCTGCTTTATAAAATTTAGATTTTTTTCAAAGATCATGCCAAACGTAAGAACGACTACTTCTCCGGATTAGCTAAAATAATACATGTGATGATCTTCCGCGAACCAAGAAATCGATAACAGGTACGAATATCGACACGAAAACATGACGTTCTTTCATAAGTTTACAACGAGACGGTACTTCACTGGAACAAAGAAAACAACAATGGGAACTTCTCCGGATTAGCCAACCTGACTGGACAGTTTCTAGCATCATGGTCTTTCTCTTTACAAACACTACACAATGTCGGGCGTGGCGGCCGGAACTGAAAACCACATTTCTTTCTTTTTTTGGCTTGGCCTTCCTCTGCCACTAGTAAACGGTGGATCTTGCGCAATCATGTTCTCAGCGAGCGAAGGGTCTTGTTGCATAGCACTACCTTCCATGTTGTCCCCAGATACAGAAGCTACCGCAGATTTTGCTTTCTTCCTTTTTAATGCATCAGCAGCTGCTTTCTTCATATTGGCCAATTCTTGTTTCAAAGCCATCATGTGCTTCTCAGCAACTTCTTTTGTTTTGTCGGAGGTCGCAGCATCAACAACTATCTTACAGAAAACCGTACACATGTTACTGTAGCGCAACATCCTCATGTCCTTTCGTGACAACTTGCCAGTAGGAACTTGTTGTGGCTCACATGGTGGCGCAACAATGCCAGGGGCCGGTATGGACCACCTAGGGAGTATATAATGGTCTGGGATGTACCTAACAGAAACCAAATGCGACATTACTTTCATGGCATGGCAACATAGAATCCCGTCTCTGTTGAATTTGCAACACTGGCAATTGTAAACTTCATTTTCGAAATCTACCGCAACCATATAGGGTCTTCTACCGTAGCCCCAAACAGAACCTTGTATGGGAAAAACTTCATAAACACCACCACCAACTTCTCGGTTATTGCAGGACATAATCTTTCGCAACTCAACTTGGAATTTTCTGTATATTGGCAAGGTGTATGTTTCTAACAATTGAGCCTTCATTGGATAGCCAGATCACACTTTAGCAGTCATATCCTCACCAACAAACTCATGCGCATCCTCAGCCACCTCGATCTTCTATTGCAATTTCAGATATTGTTTGAAGAAACGAAGAAGACTGTCGTGCGGGTTGACATACTTCTTGAGGACTGCATTGAAACCTTCACTTCGCGCGGTTGTTTGCAGGAAGGAAAAAAACCTCTCCCTGAAAAAAGCTGGGACAAAAACTGATCTGATTTTGTATATCTCGTCGAAAACATTATTTCCAACTAATCCATGTTTTTGAACCAACTCAGCCCAGTTAACCCCAAATTCATCAATGGTAAGACTAAAATCAATGACCTCATTAAAATTCAGACGCAACTGCTCATTGTGGGCTATTAATGGACCAACATTTTCTTGCACTTTTTGCATTATGTGCCACCTACAGCTCCTATGAACAATGTTTGTGAACACAATCAGTATTGCAGTCCTCATAACTTCATCCAGATCAGTAATGATGTTTAGAGGCTCGACAACTTCCATAGCTGTTAGGAATTGTTGAAAGAACCAGACAAAATTGCCTATTTTCTCATTTCTGATAAACCCACATCCAAGTTGAATAGACTGACCGTACCGGTTGATACCTATGAACGGCGCGCAGGGCATGTTATACATGTTCGTCATGTATGTAGTATCAAACGACACACAATCATGGTACAATTTGTACACCTCCCTACCAGCACCTTCCACCCAAAAAAACATTTCAACTCGGCTCATCGAATCAAGCTTGAATTTGTAGTAGAACCTTGGGTCATCTTTTTTTAACTCCTCGAAGTAGTCCAACAACTGAGGAGCATCCTTGAACCTATCTTCATCATCAGTCTTTGATGTGTAGTTTCTTATTGCTTTACTGTCATAAGGAAAAAATAAATTATGCTACCATAAATCTCACCCATGATCTGAAGAATTCGTCGAGAACTAAGGTTTACATCGTGCAGCAAGTCTATGAATCTTCTCTCTTCGTACATTGTGTGATCTGAGATATTTCTTGGGAGCAAATTGTTTTATCAGTTCATGAGTGTGCTCCTCAACAAATTGTGTGACTAACCAGTTTGCACATGTCCGTTTCACCCGGAGTCTTGCCTTGCAATCGGTTAATTTAGTTCTAGTACAGGTCCGTTGTTTGACAGGAGAATGATCCCCCTCAACAGATTTTCCAGCTTCATTACAGACAAATACAACCTTATCTTTTAGTCCGTCGATTGCTGAATTTCTGGATGAGAAGATCTTGACTGAAAACCCAACCTGTTGTAGTGCATTAGAGCAACCTCATGCCAACAAAAGGAGTTTTCGGAGCAAAACCTTCCGGTGTTGACTGAACTTCTCCATCACTGTCACTGTTCTCAGTAGATACAGTCACTCCAATACTAGACCCAGCCACCGGCCCTGTGCCTGAAGTTACATTGTCTGTTTCCTCGCTTACATGACCAGTAGCACGAGCATCAACATTCTCACGAGCATCAACATTTTGAAATTCTTCTTCTCTAGGTTCTTCAAATGGTTGGTTCAAATCAATGACACCAAACCAGTTCATTTGTTTTCAAACTGTAAGAAGAAGAAATTGAAAACAAAATACATTACATTTGTTCAGCACAAAAAACAAAATCACAAAAAAAAACTCAATAATATGTGCAACCAAATTACATTTTTTTCCTCACTGTCCTTGTTCTACTGATTTTTTTCTAGTGCTTACAACCTGATGTCCATTCGCTGTTTTTTTTTTGCTGTTTCTTATGAGTCACATTACATTTTCTTCTCTTGGAGTGTCATGCACAAGTTAGTAGGTTTGGAGGCTTGTAAACATTAGAGGAAAAATTACATTTGTTTGAGGGCAATAAATAGGAATATCCATCAGTTCATATTCAGCACAAATTTTTGCGCAAGTGTTCGATTTTGGTACTGCCAAATCACATTACCAAAACAGAAAAATACAACTATTACTCCAGTTTTACATTGACAACGAAAAATCTACTGCATTCTCATGTAGTTCTGCTGCAAGTATATCTCCAAGCTCTGTTAAATACAAGCTGCCCCCCTTAGGATTTACTTGCAAAAGTTCATACCACTTACATTTTTCCCCCTACTAGGTTTTACATGCATCAGTACATATCACTTGAGAATAGACAACGAGTTTAAGTTTCAGTGCAACAAGATAGAAAGCTGAATCAGTTCATAGCACTTTTTTCGGTGTTCTTTTTTTATCAAGTGTTCTAAATTAATTCCGAACGATCACTTTTTACCAGTAAGTTTTTCCGAATGATCAAGTTTACATTCATAGGTAGTAACACATGTCAAAATCAAGCTACTAGTTTACGGGCCTTTTCTCTTATTGAATCCCCTGATGGAATTCACAGGATTGTTTTTGACATCTGTCTGATGTAAATCACCAGTTTTTTTGCTCACATCTTTGCAATGTAATTCATTAGGGGGGGCATGAGCATGGATGCAGAAGCAAGCAGATGCATAAAGGAGGAAGAGTCAAAGGAGAGAAGTAGAAGTAACGTACCACTGTACTCTGGATCTGTCGCTGTAGAACTGTGAAGGAGGGAAGCTACAATCATGCCCTGCTTTTGTTTATGGTCCTAACGGCTTCGATGTAAACTTAGACTCGATGGATTGTGTGCCGATCTGTGGACCCATGGGATGAGCAAGTTCTTCTTGCCGGTGAAGAAAGGAAATTTCTAAGGGCAGATGGGATTCTGCGGGGAAACATGAGGGGATGGGTGGTAGGTAAAAAGGAGCTCGGAGTGGTTGGGTTTTGTTTGTTTTTTTTCTGCAACCGATCGGTACGTAGTTACATCCACCCGCCCGCTTCTTAGGACATCTCCAGCGGGGCTGCTCAAATGCGGACCAATTTGGTCCGCATTTTGTCTGTTTGAGCAGCCGTCCGCTGTCCTCGGACACGGCCAGGACTAGGTGCCCCCAGCGGGGCTGCTCATACCAAAAGAGGACCATTTCATAGATTGCGTAGGGCCCATAGGGGCCCATAGATTACAACTAAAAAAAACAGAAAAAAAGTCTAGCTAGGGCTAGACGGCCACTGGCCAGTGGCATGGCGGCGGCCGGAATTGCCCCGGAGCTCCTAGTCATCTAGAATGACGTAGTCCGGGGTGTCGGGGGTGAGGTGGGGTGGGAGCGGGGCGGCCCTCGCCCCCTGCGGCGTGGGAGGCTGGGTGGCCGGCTGGGGCGGCGGCAGCTCCGGTGGTGGCGCGTGCCATTCCCACTGCATGCCCACCATGGGCTGGAACCACGCCGGGACCGGCGCGCGCTCGTCCCGCCCGTCGTCGTCTACCTCCTCGTCGTAGGGGTAGACGTCGATCTCCTGGGCGCGGATGGCCGCCACGGCCTCATCCACAGCCCGCGCGCCGGCTGCGCGGGCCTCCGCCTCCTCCGCCGCCTGCTGGGCGGCCACCGCCGCGAGGGCGTCCGCCAGCGCGCGCTCCTCCGCCGCGGCCGCTGCCTCCGCCTCCCTCTGGGAGGCCTCGATGGCCATGGCCAGCTGGAGCTCCTCGTTGGGCTCGGGCTCGGCCATGGCAACGTCGTCGTCGTCCTCTTCCTCGTACCACTGGGGGGTTCCTCCAGTGGTTCCTCCTTGACGACCGGGGCGCGGTCGCCAATGCGGAGGGGGCGGAGGGGGGTGGTGGAGGGGCGGTGCCACGCCGCGCCAGGCGTGGAGGCGATGGCGGCGGGAACTGGGCCGTCCCGCGGGCCTGGCGCGCCCCGAAGTACGACCTGCGGCGCAGGTCGTGCTTGTCTGTGAACCAGGTGTCCCAATGGGGACTGTCCACCGCGAAGGCCGGGTGGCCGCGCAGATCGAGCGGCAGCTCGTCGCGGCGGCGGCGGATCTCCACCTCCCGCTCGAGGCCCGAGCGCGGGACCGGCGGCACAGGGATCCTGTCCCTGTTCAGATGCCACCCGTCGGGGAGGTGGACATCTGGCCATTGCACTGGGATCGCGCGATCCCAGTACCACTGGCACCTCCTCTTATTGAGGTAGGGCCGGTCGCGAACCCGCGCGGGCACCAGCCGGAATGGGGCTGTCGGGCCCTGAGAAGAAGGAGGGAGAGAGGAGGGAGGCGTCCACACCTGCTCCGCTTGGGCGCGGGTGAGTGGTGGTGGAGGTGGGAGCGGGGGAGAGGGGGAGGGCGTGCGGCGGCGGCGTGAGCTGCCGGCCTCGTGGTCATTCTTGCCGCCGCGGCCCCAGTTCAGCCAGCTGCGGCCCATGGTTTTGCGGCCGGCGGTGAGGGAGCCGAGGGGGAGAGGGTGGCAGTGAAGACTGCGAGGTGGGTGGGCTCGGGGACTGAGGAGGCGGTGCGCGTGGGGATGGACGCGTGGCCGCGGGTCCCATTTAAATAGGACCGGTGGGGGAGGCGAGCCGTCGCCACGGTCACTGGCCGGCGGGCCACCCCCTTTGACCGAAAAGTGGCGCGGCCGCGCGCGCGCGTCCGTTTCGCGTCCGCGGGCTGCTCAAATCTGACCCAAATTTGGTCAGGGTTTGAGCATCCGCGGACGGAAAAGGGACCAGGCCGTGGGTTGAGCAGCCCCGCTGGGGCCTGGTTTTGTTCGGGCCTGCTCAAATCCGGCCAGTCCGGGCCAAATGAGCAGCCCCGCTGGAGATGTCCTTATTGGTCCGTGCTTTCCAGACCGCGCCCGAGGCGGAAACTTTCAGGAAGTTGCGGGAGCCCGCGGTTTCCTAACTAGGAAAGGACATATGTTGTCCGTACGACCTCGCGTTAAGACTAAACGAGGCCGACCTCGGAATAGCAGCGTCCAAGATGAGGGTAATCTCCTACACAAGATCTTGGCTAGCTCGGCGTGGTGGTTCGTGTGTGCCTTGAGCCCTTGAGGAGAGTTGTGTTTCGCGCATGCTGGGGCGGAGAGCAGAGCGAAGCACAAGCGACGGACGAATGTAGTGAACCGGCTCGTCTGGAGACCAGAGTGGTCGTGCTCGTGCTGCCACGGTGCTCTGCTGCCGGGAAGAGGAGAAGGGCAGCCTTGGACTGCATGCAAAGATCAAAAGTGGGCTTTTCTGTTCGTCGGCTAGTGCTTGACCAAATCAAAGAGCCCTGTATCTCATGATTTCCTGTTCGTCGGCTAGTGCCTGCACTAAGTCAGGGCGGAGCAAACATACCGGTGCACGCGATACAATCGTTCGTCCTTTGGAGCAGCACGGTGGTATGGCCGCGCCGCTCAAAGGATTTTCTGTTTCCATGTATCCGCTGCTTCTCCCCTCCCGAAACTACGCCGCAGCGGCGCTAGGCCTCACCCCGTGCTTTGCTTTCTCCTCCGCCTCCTGGCATCCACCACCACCATCCTCGTGGACTCGTGAGCTCATGGCGTGGTCGTGGTCTACGCAACCACACAGAATTCAAAGTTGCAACCGAACCCCCTAAAACCCTAACCCCCGTTCCCCATTCCTCATAAGCACTCACGGATTCATCTCCTCCGGAGCCAAGTCCCGTCGCTGCCAACCCATGGCGCCTCCGTCGTGGGTCATCCTGAGCCGGGAGGCGAGTGCCTCCGCCGACCTCCCATAGGACGCCGCGCTCTCCTTCGCCCTCACCGCACCGCCACGGCTCACCACCGTCGCGCTGCACCCCAGCGTCTGCCCCGTCCAGCCGGACCCACCGCCAGGCACAAGGTCCCCTGCGTCCTCGCCGCCGACCCCTACGGCCTCCTTCTCCTTCTCACCCCGCCGCCACTCTCCGAACGGGACGACGGGGAGCTGCGCACCTGGCGTGGCCCCGAAGGCGTCGAGCGCACCGTCCGCATCGGCCGTGTCCCCAGACCGCGCTACGTCGTCTGCGACGTGTCCACCGCCGCCGTCGCCTCGCCCGTCCCCGACCCCGACGGCCTCATCTTCAACAACGACCTCGGCGTCATCGCCGCGCCCGGGGGCGGCGGCCGCTTCATGGTCGTGGAGTTCCAGCACATCGTCGGCGGCCGCGGGGCCACCCTCCTCTGCTTCTCGTCCGAGACCGGCGACTGGGTTCAGAAGAGCGTGGTCAACCCCAGCCGCGCTGGATGTGGAGCTTCTCCGACGTCGTCTCCCACGCTGGCAAGCTCTAGTGGGTGGACAACGTGGCGGGCCTCCTCGGTTTCGACCCCTTCGCCGATGAGCCGGCCGCGGAGTACGTCCAGCTCCCGGAAGGGGACGTCCAGCAAGGCCATGGCTGCGGCTACTGCTCCGAGAGGGAGCTCGGCACCTGCCGCCTCGTGAAGCTCAGCGACGGCGTGTTCCGCTGCGTGGAGATGACCTGCGCCAGCCATGGCGCGCCCAAGGTCTCCATGCGCACCTTGGCTGATCCGGCCACTGCAGAGTGGACGTTGGAGTACGAGGCGAGCTTTTCAGAGATCTGGGCCGGTGACACCTACAAGGCGGCCGGGCTGCCGGAGAAGGCCCCCAAGCTGGCGCTCGTACACCCCAAGAACCGGAACGTGGTGTACTTCTTCCTGGAAGAGCGCCTCTTCGGCGTCGACATGCGCACCAGGGAGGTTGTGGAGTGCGAGCCCTTTCAAAGGGCCAACCCGGAGAAGAAAGGCAGCTTCTCTTCCGGGCTCGTCTTCCCATTTGAGCTTCCACCCGCCTTCTCTGCAGGTAATCTCCCACCGTCTTGCATGGAACTCTTCCTGCGTTAGCATTTTCTGTGCTTCTACATGATAATCTTGTGTATTATGGCGTCTGTTACAGTACATGGTCCTATTTGTAGATCGGCGTGTGCATAGGCAATTATGCATAGCAAACTAGCTTGCTTACATTAGTTTCCACTGCTTTAGATTGGTCACTCTGCTTGCTCTATGTTTTCCGCCAATGAGCAAGTATATGGATATTCTCCAAGCTATCTATTTGTACCTCATTTTTTCCCCATGAGGCTCCGTTTAATTGATGTATTTGCTAAAACTTTAGTGTGTGGCCTGTTCTACTAATTAATGTGCTGTTCAGACATGATAGAAATCTCGTAGCAACTAGCTAGTAGCTTGTTGTGAATTTTGATAGTTTGATACAGCATACATCTAGTTTAGAGTCATGCGAAAATTGCTTGTCTATTTTACAGTTCTAGATAGTTATTCCTAACGTGCGATATGTGAATGTGCGTATGATACTATTGGACATTAACTCTCTCAGTTTGATGGTTCAAGTTTTATATGTGTATCATTCCATGTTTGCATATTTCATTTGCTGCTATGTTATGCAAGTGTCTGATCATGAGCAACATATGTTATATATACATAGGATGATTTTACAATTGTTAGGTTATCATAGCTGTTACCTTGTTTTTCTTTAGTTGCATCTAGCTTTACCCAAGCAAAATTATGTACTACGACTATTTTACTAAATAGGCCTTCAAACAGCTACTGGCAATTTTGTTTAGTAATCCTTGCTTGTTGCTTGAAGATAGACTTAGGCATTGGAGTCTGGCGTCAGATCACTCTATTTGGACCTTGTGTACCTCTTAGTTCCAACGTAACAATATTGTCACAAGGGGATCGGCGATGGACGGTTTTCTTTTCCTTTCAGCCCTTTCTTTTGATACTAGTTTACACAACACTTGCTTCTGTGTGTTTGAGTTGTTCATTTGAATTTCAAAGGCATATTCTCATGAACATTTCTTCAGTTTAAACAGTTCCTTGAATTGTTCTAGTTTGACTTTCCTTAGAAGGCCATATCCTCATGAACACTTCTTAAGGAGCGCATTGCCTTTCTCAGTGCTTCCACACGCATCTTTGTAATCGTGGTATTGGTATTGTGTATTGGCATTTTGTGTCTCATGGAGTTAGGTTGAGATGATTTGTACAAGAAAAAACTATTTAGTTCAACTCTTACTTATACTCTCATTAACAGCTACTAGGTGATTCACTAATGTACCATTCGGGTGGTTCACGAATGCTGCATAAACCTGGTTTTTATTTTCGGTACACTTGATTCGACGCTGAAACTCAGTGCATGAATTTTATCGCATTAGTTCCAATTGGCATGTTCTGCCACTGTTATTGCCAATTTTATACGTGGTATCTTGTTATTGGTTACGTGTGAACTAAGTACTAACTAGGGTCTAGAAGGGCGGAGATTAATTGGTAGGAAATGCTGATAATCGTCTTTTGAGAAAACAATGATATTTTGAAACTCATTTTCATCATTTAAAAAAAAATCACCCTTATATACCATGATATGTACATTTTACCTGATTCTGATTACATTTGCTACTTCCTCCGTCTCATATTAAATGTCATAAAATTGGACAAAAATGGATGTATGTAGACTAAAACATGTCTAGATATATCTATTTTTACCCACTTTTGCGACACTTAATATGAGAGGGAGGGAGTACTATTTACATATAACTAGAAGCTAGTTTTTCTTTTGTTTAAACACATCATGGGCCAGTACTTTGACTAGCATCTGACTTTGTTAGCTCTGGTTGAAGATTCGACAGGATTGGGCTCTGGCGATGGTATGAATGAAGCGCCGTCAGCATCACCGGCTTCTACTCCATCCCACTACAATATAGTTTAGCAGTGGGGACATTCCTCTTGAGTCGTCCAAAGCCCCAAGCCCCAAGCCAAGTGAAGTTTGCTGTGTGTCTTGATGGATTCACAATGTGGTGGACTTTCGTTAATCTGTGAAAAACTGGATATGATTTCTTCTACTTCTGTCCATGCGAAATCCCTTTTCAACCTCCGACCAATATGTACTAATACGATGGTTCATGGCACTACTTGTTTCCATATCAGCTGCCCTCACAATGTAGCAGATTTTATAACTTCCTTATGTCGTGCCATGGCTTCTCTTAATTTGTCTATGGTGTCTATATGCTTGGTAAGTCTAGTACTTAATTGATTACATGTGGATTTACAAAATCTTAATTAGCTAGGTGAATGAACTTTTTTTTCTTCTGTATCATGTTTATTCCGAGCATACAAATGGAAAATCCTTCCCTGAAACAAGAAGTAATAATGAAAACCAGTCTTATTATCCATCTAAATTTTCTAAGGGAAAAGGCAGACACAATGCCATTTGATTAGAAGGAAGCAAAGCATGGCATTTCAGAAAATCCTCTTATTCTTTCCTTCCGGACCTCCCAAATAATACGGTAATAAGTTAAGAATTTCGCTAGCATGGCATTTCACCTTCTTCGGGATAGTTGTAATATAAGACTGCCACTATCCACTGAAATGGCAGCACCCCACGGTATCTGCCGTCGGCACCGGTAGATCGCAAGATGCAAGCACGGAGTTTCACACCCTGCCCATGAAAGAGCACTTTTGTATACATGGGAGATTGGGCTTGGCTATTAATTTCAACATTCCACCACACTTATATACATATTTTAGGACGCATTTCAAGTTTCCGTGGGATTTCGACACTACAAAACCCCCACAACAGCCAAACTTGAAGCCGTTGACCGGCATGGTCAGTCCCTTTGACCAACATCATCTACCCCTTCTACTGGCGACGAAAGGGAGTATGCCGATGTAATTCTGTCCCTCGGTGTGTTAGGTTAAGCCATAATAAGATGGAAAGCCAAGTTTGACCCCATGTACTAGTAAGAAAACCACGTACAGTAGACTAGGCAAGCCGCCCGTGGAGCAGCTCGCAGAGTATTTCCCCCTCTACTAGTACAAAGACGATAACTGCAAACTTAAGTTGAGTCACCTCATTAAGGACTGTTGCCGCTTTAGCCAGTTGATCAAGGCTTTCATGAAGGTGTAGCAAAATGCTACGAACTCCGGATATCCCACCACACCGGGTGGCCAGACGCTTGGCCCCCTTGCAATAGGTGCACAACCTCCACCACCCGGGGCATGATGATCCTCGCTCCACCACCGCAGCGGCCACACCAGCCAGCCTCACCGAGCGGACGAGACACGTACCCCGCGGCGGCAGGAAACATTGGCATGATTTAGAAGGGGCGTCCCTCCAATCGAAGGCAGGAGTTGGTCACCCGACAGGCGAACTTGGACATGACAGTACCTCCAGCCACGCCCGAGGACCTCAAGGGTTTGGAACACCGCATCATGTTCTCCAAAGAGGACCATCTGCCCCGGGTGCCTCGCCCAGGCCACAACAACCCTAATATTTTCTCTGATTTTATTGGAGAGAAAAGGAGAAAAATAAAATAGGAAGGGAGAGAATAGGTGGAGATGGACACCACCTCCAATCCGAGTTGAGCTAGGAAGGAGGGGTGCAGTCACCTTTGGTGGTGCGGCCACCTCCTCCTAGTTCAACTAGGACTCCCCTCCCTTATGGAAAGTCTCTCCCTCCTCCCACTATATAAAGCACCCAAGGCTCCAAGCAAATAACATAATTGGTTCTCAAGCCTCTCTCTCTCTCTCTTTCTTTCTCTAGAAGAATTAGAGGACTAATTAGAGCACTTCTAATTGAATTAGAGCTTTCTCTAATAATTAAAAGACTAATTAGAGTCCTTCTAATTGAATTAGAGCTTCCTCTAAGTGAATTAGAGCTACTTCTAATTAGGTTTGAGATGTTCCTCTCCCGATTAAACCTAGCTTTTAATTACTCTCTCTCATGTGTTGAGAACTCCACCTTCATATACACCTGCTGCGTCTAGTCCTAGATGGCGAAGCACTGCAGAATTTGCCCTGACGTATGTGTGCATACTCTCAGAGGAATAACACGTGAGACCCTCACTCTGCTAGATCACGGTGCTGGATACGGGGAGTCAGCAACATCCTCACCCACAGGCTTGTGCATGAGGATATTCTACATGCTTCATCGACATCGTCACCGACATTTATTCTTCTACTACGGTGTCTGGTACACGATCTCGGGAACTAGATCATGGAATTTATATTGACTTGTATCTGCATAGAAATATCTTGGTTGTTGCATAGCAATTTTGGCGAAATTTTTAAATACCCGTTGCGCAACCAAACAGTGGTATTAGAGCGGTCTATGTGTAGGTACAAGATTTGATATAGAACACCGGTGCGTGCACCCATTGCATAAGTTTGTACAGGTACATTGGAAAGTTCTCCAACGTTCTGATTATTTATAATTTCTTATAGTTCTAGTAGAGTAGTGTTAGTAATCTATTGTTTCATTGCTATATTAGGTGGAGAGTTTGTGTTGAAATATATTATTTGGTGTTTGATGCTACGTGTCATAGATGGTATGTTGGAAAAGAGTTGCATACTCTTGTAGATCATTAAACTTTTTCACTTGATTATTTGCTGTTGTTCTGAGATATTAATATGCTTAGTAGTAAACCTGCTGGTTTAGTAGAGTAAAAACAATTAATGGTTGGTCCAAAAGCTTGAAACTGTGCCACACTCAAAAAACCAGTTGATAGTATAATGGTATATGACTTCCTCTGCTGGTAACAATCGTAATAGATTTTTGTTACGCGCTACGGTCAGGGTAGCCAACAACGACTTTTCACTGCCACGGACCCTCTTGGAGTGATTTTCATTATGTCTTGTGTGATCATATTTCTAGTTGTAATCTTTTAACTTGTAAGTTCTAAGTTAAGGATTTCTGACACTTTCACCATCCATATTTGCTAGCCTCTTCGGTACTGTGCATTGCCCATTCTCACATTGAGAGTTGGCGCAAACTTCGCCAGTGCATCCAAACCCCGTGGGAGAACTTTGTTCTCCTACCCGTGACCCCTAATATCTTCCTCAAAACATCCACCATACCTACCTATCATGAAATTTTCATAGCCATTCCGATATATATTGCCATACAACATCCATCTTCATTATGTTACTTGTTACATGTTTCATTGCTATTTTGCATATTGCTACATTGGCGGGAGCATTTAGTTTCATACATCAGAGATATTTCAGTTTTAGTTATAAGTACTAAAAGTTTGATGATTCATCGTAAAATAGAGTGTTGTCCCTACCAGTGAGGTTATATGTATATTAAAAAAAGAGAAAATCCAAAACAAAAAAAGGCCAAAGGGAGATAATAAAGAGAGCGGGGGCAGCATTACTACCATTTATTCTACACTTGTGCTTATTTAGCACCAATACTTCAGTTTGGAGAGATTTTTCATTTTATGACTTGCATAACTATGTGGGGAACCTTACATGATAGAACTTGGCTTTTATATTCCAATGATGAGCCTCCTCAAAAGTGCTCTAGGTCTTCGTGAGCAAGCAAGTTGGAGGCACCCCCACTAGTTCCATTGGAGAGCTTTCATACACTTACAGCTCTATGCGCATCCGTTGTGTGGCAATCAATATTCCTTGCATAGCTTCGATTAGGCTCCCTCCTGTCTAATGATCACTTTCAGCTGTGTGAGATTTTCTTCCATTGAACTTTCAAACCCCCATAATGTTCTTTTAGCCATAACATCCTGGTGCCAGGGACCAATAAATAACGCTTGCTTGTTTTGAGGGCACAAATAGTTTAATGATTTTCCTACGTGCATATTGTTGTCACTTGACTTGATCCTAACATGAGTTGTTGTGAGAGTTTGATGCTTAGGATGATTATATTGTTGTTCATGAAGTTTAAAGCATCTTTAATATACTTTGCACAGTGGATTGTCTTTTACTATTGATTCATTGAAAAGTTTTACTTTGTTCTTCCTAATGGTTTATACATTATTCTATTTGATATCAACTATAAACCACAACCTTTATTCGTTTGATCCTAGTTTACATGCTTTACATTATGATGATCAAGTTTATGTTGGTAGAATGTCACCTCAGAAATTATTTGTTTTTATTGTTTACCTACTCGACTACGAGTAGGAAATAAGCTTTAGGATGCATGATACGTGTCGTGGTGGTATCACGGCAGATGCCATGGGATGGCTAAAGTGTTGGGGCCGATGGACGCTGGAGGTATCCGGGGAGGGATCGCACAGCTAGAAGCCGCGTTATGGTATCTCTCGTACTGCAAACAACAAGATCTACCCAGGTTCAGGGCCCTCGTGTGGAGGTAACACCCCTACTCCTGCCTTTCTCTCTATATGTGTGTAATCCGAGTAGCCACAGTACAATGTATGTCTACTGCCGAGTAGCCACTCTGCTGCTCTCTAGCTCTGGTGTTGTCTCTAGTAAATAAATGCGAGGTGAAGCCACGTCCCTCGCGCAGGAGGGGGCAGGGCACCTTATATACTGGTGTCCACCCGAATAAACAAAGACTAAAAGGTACGGTGATGTGACTTGACCACTGTGACGTTGGCATGCCTCCGAGATCTCGCGCGGAGAGGTGCCGCGCCGTACGGCTGACAGCCCCTGTCCGCTCTGTCAGCCTCACAGCGTAGACCTCCATCCCATCTTGTCCCCTCTGTACTTGACAAGACTGGACGGCTGCCTAACTCTGCGTCACGGATGATCACAAACCTAGTAAGTTGAACCGCACGCGGGTACGGACGCAGGATACGCAGGATCTCCTGTCAGAACGGCTCCATTGACTTCTGGCCCGAGTAGGATTGCTATCCGTCTACTCGGACCAACTTCTCTACTCGTACAAACATAACTTACTTGATATCTTCTCTTGGCCTTTGGTGGGTACGGCTGGATAGAAACCTACCGGGTAGCAAGTACCCTGGTAGTCGTCTACCCGGTCAACAGCACATTGACCTTCACTTTATCACTTGCCTTACCCCTACTCGGTGGTAACCCCCCGACATTAGTCCCCAAAGCTTGTAAAGTCCAATGAACTTGTTCGCTGGGCCCTGCCAGCTTAAAACAAGACTTGTCTTCATAACTGAAAGAGGCCGAGTAACACTTCCATATGGCCCTTCAACTCTTGCTTGAATTTCTTCTTCTTTGAGTAGAACTTCCTTTCTTCTGCGATGCCGAGTAAAAAGACTTAGCGAAATTCCTGCCCATGATCCTGCGGGATCAGACCAAATCCAACTGCTCATGTGACTAAGGGGCACGTGGCACACGCAGAGACCGCGACACCTCGGTTCAAACGCAGGCCACGCGCAAGCCTCTGCGAGTAGGGCCCACGGCCCGTCAGGTCACCTCAACCGTACTCGAGAGCCCACGATCTGGACGTGGGATTAACTGCGCCCGTTACGCGCGTGTTTTGCGTTGTGCGCGTTTCTAACGGTCGATTAACCCACGCCCCACGATCATTGCCCATGATCAATGCCACGTTCAATCCGCCAGTAACGGCAATCCGCAAGGGAGAAATAAATACCCCCGCGCCGTCCTCTTTTTCTCTTTCCTGCTCTTTCCACTTTATCGCCTCCTCGCCTCTTCCGCCTCCGTCGAGCACTCCGCCACCGCGAGTACTCGCTGCGCCGCCACGAGAGAGAGAAAGAGAAACGCATCCGCGCCACTCCGTTGAGATATCCATCTTCTCCGAGCATCTCTGCCTCCATGGCGCCCAGGAATCCCTCTGCTGCCGCCCGAGCCGGATGGAAAGGCTCGGACGTGACGGCGAAGGACTGCACTTGGCTCGTCAATACACGCCGCATCCCTCCCGGCGTCGTCTGTCGCCATCCCGGCGATGAGATCGAGCCGGAACCACAAGAAGGTAAGTACGTCGTCTTCTTGTCCCACTTCAAACGAGGATTTGGCCTTCCTGTCTCAGATTTCTTTGTCGAATTCCTCCGCCACTTTGGCCTTCAACCCCATCATTTACCTCCCAACGCCATAGTCATGCTTTCCACGCACGCCGCTCTCTGTAAGGCTTTCCTGGGGGTTTATCCCACAATCCATACCTGGGCGCGATACTTTTTCCTTCGCCGCCAAAAGGTTCCAAAACCTAGCGGCACCACTGGCCCCCGTGATGCTCCAGCGATCGACTGGTCATCACCCGAGAGTGAAGGGATTGGACACCGTGCGCAAATGGCAGCGGGGGTTCCTTTATGTCAAGAACGTAGCCGCCGAGGAAGGAAAGGCCATAGAGAATAGGATAGGACTTCCACCGTTCGTCAACTCGCCACCCTCCGGGAAGAATTGGGGTTACGATCCATCGAAGAATGTACCAGATGTCCTCTCTGTCGAGAAGCGCCTCACCGAGTTGCTGAAGGCAGGGCTGATGCAGGATGACCCCATCACCTGCTGGATCTCGCGCCGAGTGCTCCCGCTGCAGAGCCGAGTGCACAAGATGTGCTACATGAGTGGTGCTCGGGACTGCATTCGAACGACTACGTTCGAGCTGAGCAAGGCGGATGTGGCCATCTGGGCCCGGTCCATCATGCAGACATCCCTCACCAAGAATTGGGCGTACGGCTTCGAGCCGTATAGCCGCGACAATCCCATTGAACAGGTTAGTACTCTGTGCCTTGTGTTTGCACTCTGATACCGAATAGAACTCCTTAGCTTTATATGCTTTATGTTTGCATGCTATCCCGAGTAGAACTCCTTAGCTTTATATGCTTTATGTTTGCATGATATCCCGAGTAGAACTCCTTGGCTTTATATGCTTTATGTTTGCATGCTATCCCGAGTAGAACTCCTTAGCTTTATATGCTTTATGTTTGCATGCTATCCCGAGTAGAACTTCTTTTAGCTGAGAACTCAACTTACTATGCTATTTGTTTGCAATCTCAGCAGACCCCGCGCCAGCGAGAAGAGGACAATGAGGTCTTTACTGCCAACTGGACCAAAGACCGAGATGATGATGACGAGACCTCCTACGACACCCAGGATACCCTTTGTATCCCCAATGCCGTCCAACCCGGTAAGTCACTAGCTGGTCCCTCTATTCGGGATTGGTCCGAAGATGAAGAAGGTGACCAAGCTCATCTCCCTACTCATTAGCAACATCCTTTGCCTTCCTTCTCTGTTTCTAAATTTCTTCCTTCCTTTACTCTGCAGAGGATCCTGAGGCGGACGATGCGGAGGAACTTATGGATGTTGATCCTCTGTCCGTGGCGGCTCCCAGCACTCGGAAGAGAGTTGGCAGTGATGCCCAAGAACCCCCCCTCCAAAGAAAGCCAGGAAGACAGGTGGAAAGAAAGTCGTCGCTTCTAGGAGAAAACCCCCCACCAGAAAAGGGTAAGTGTTCCATCCGAGTAACACTCTTTTGCCGCTTCTTGTTGCGCTTTTCTCCTTCTGCCTCTCTGAACTGTTTTCTTCTTTCAGCGCCCCTCTGGACGCTGATGCCGCTGCAGCCCCTAGAGGAAAGCAACCGTGCCCCAAGATCAGCTCGTAGATCTCTCGAACAACGAGGAAGAGCAAGACCAGCAGGAAAGGACGCGTGCGTCCTCTCCGGTCGACGTAGAAGAAGATACCGGCGCCGAAAACACTGGTGCCGGTGATGATACTGATCCCATCCCCCAACACCAGCACCCTGACGCGCAGCAAACCGCGCAGGATGCGGCCAACGACGAGACGCCGCCATCTCCCCCAGCTGCATCAGCTGGGGAAAATACTGAAGAAACCACCGAGCAGCAGGATGGTGCCGCCTTGGAGCGGCCATACACCATCCCCGAGCAGCAGGACACCACCGCTGCAGTCCAAGATGATCCCGCGGCCGGGCCGCGGGTAGAAGATGTTGTTGATGCAAGACCTGATCCCGCTGTAGAGCAGCGGGTAGACGAGAACGTGGTGGAGCCCATCCGCCAGGCCCAAGTGCAGCTCGACGCTTCACCGGGTAGCCGGCCTCCAGTTCCGCCTACCCATCAGATGACTCCACCCAACGCACCGATCCCTCCTCCAACTCAGACGGCACCATCGCCTCCGCCAGCTCAATCTACTCGCCAAGTGGCACCAGCCGCTCCTCGCCAAGTGCTTGCACCCGCTTCTCGGCCAGACACTGCTCCTAGCCCCAAGAAGATTATTAAGTCTGGAACCGAGCCTACTCGGAAGCAGCCAAGGCGCAACGCTGAGCAAGCCGGGCAGCAGATGCCGCCACCCAAGCCACAAGGTGGGCAAGCCGTGAAGCAGGTGGTGAAGAGCAAGAAGCTGACACTCTCCGCGCCTACCTCCAGCACCAACCCGGCTGCCTCTGGGTCTACTGGCCCTATAGAGGGGTCGAGTGCGGGAGCTGGCGGCTGCGCGGAAGTTAGCTATCCTGAATACATGCTGAATCTGTCTCGGCGCCACGAGATCTCACTAGCAAGAGGGGAAAGGAAACTGGTTGCACTGAAAGAAGGCCAGGCCGTGGGGACCAGTACCAAGTCCAAGGGTAAGGAAGCAGCAGCAGTTCCTGAGCTCTTGTCGCGTGAGGCAGAAGATAGCGAGATTGAATCGGAAGGCCTAACCGCGATCCTGGACCGAGTAGGGTTTGTGGACCCAGATTGGAACAGCAAGGCGCATGGCAACCCTAAATGGAATGGTCTCGGGTTGGGTCAGATCGACCACTACCGCGTCGAATGGAACAAGGCCGATGTTGGTTCTGTTCCCATGACGATCGCCAGCCCCACCTGCACCTTGGCCGGGAAGCTATTCGTCATGTGCAAAGCTGCCGAGGATATCGAGCAAACTTATGTTGTAAGTCTTTTTTTCCTCTTCTTGCATTTTCCGAGTTGCTGCTTTTCCTTTCTCTTCTCTTTTCCTCTTAGCCATTCCCCCAGTCCCCGAGATTCGGGCCGAGTAGGCGAAAACTCAACCGAGTTGGCGTCTACTGGGGCCAAATCTTCAAAAAACTTAAACTTTTTCTCTTCTGCTCTGCAGAATAGCCTCCAGAAGAGGACAAGATTGTTCCGCCGGCTACTCTGGAACCATCGCATCACGAAGGACCACATTGAAATGCTTGAAAACGAGAAGAAAGACAGCGATGCAATGGAGCAGATGGCACTGGACCGCACTCTGCAGATTTCAGAAGTTGAAAGTAAGCTCTTAGCATCTCGGTTTGTGCGTTTTGTGTTTACGCCCGTGTTTGTTTTTTTTGCTTTATCACTGTTTTCTCTGCAGGCAAGTTGAAGGACCTGGTGGAAAGGCATCGCCACTGCAAGGTCTTTGCTGCCTCTGCCCAGAGCAAACTCACTACTCTGGAGGGTGAGTTTTTCTCTCTTCTCTGCACTTGTGTTTCTTTTTACTCGGTTACTCTGCTAACGCTGCTGTTCTCTTCACAGAAGAATACAAGAACTTCCAGGAGCAACACCTGAACTGCCTCATGCCTGCCGAGGTGCAGCAACTGTTGCAGACCCGCGAAGCCGAGATCCATAAGGAGCGCACCGCTGAGAGGGCGGAGTACGAAAAAATGCAGGTCCAACTGAAGGCTGCTCTCGAGGCTGATGTCCATCAGGGTGAAGAGAAGCAAAAGATTGAGAAGACCGCCAAGGCCAGAGAGAAAACGCTCGAGATGGAACTCTCAATGCTGAACGAGCACAACCGACAACTCGTTCTCCAGATCGCAGACTCACACCGCATCCAAGACAGGCACATTTCCAACGAAAACGACTGGAAGATCAAGTTGGGCGCCCTTCTGGTGGACTTGGAGCGTGAGTTTCCTCTACTCTGCCTTGGCTTGACTCTCTCTACTCTGTCTTCTCCTACCCGGTTTTGCTTCTTCTCGGTTTGTCTTCTTCTCTGTCTCTGTTTCTAATTCTTACTAGTTCCTTTTTTAGATATCTTCCCTGAGCTCCGATCTGCCAGTGTGTCTGCTCTGGAGAAGGCGAGACAGCTCCATGCTGCATCTGGTCTGCCCATTGATGATACCTCTACCATTGAAGATCATCTCCTCAGCATCAAGACGCAGATCCGCTCCCTCAAGGGCCTGGGCACCTCTATGGTGTGCACTGCATTCAACTTGCACAAGTTGTTCTGGCCGGATCAAGATGCGCCAGACACCTTCAGCGAGATCGCCGAGAAGCTGAACGGAGTGAAGGCCGAGTTGAATAAATGGCGTGCCTCTGCAGCTAGGGTAGGAGCTGATGAGCTACTCCACTTCATTATTAACTGGTATGAAAACCTGGATCTCAGCAGAATCCTCACTATCCGTGAAGAGTCCAAGTGGACCACAAGCTCCGACTGCGTCACTCGCCGGAAAGCGGTGGCATACAAGATCGCTTCCTACACCGACACCGCCACCTACATCGACGGCCTCCCCGAGCCAGATACTGAACCTAAAGATGAGGACGAGGACGATGAAGACGATGATGATGTTGCCAGCGAGGACTTCGCCAAGTTTGAGGAACATGCCGCGAAGGGAGCATCCGAGAAGGGGAAAGCCAAGGTCATCGAGGGAACCGAGCAGCTGGTCAACCCGGAGGAGTCCGAGTTGGCCACCAACGCAGAGGCCGAGCAGCCGCAATCCAGCGCTCAGGAGGCCACCATCACCACCGAGATGGTGATCGAGCAGGCGGCTTCCGAGTTGGGCACGACTGCTGCTGCGCCAACTGATGTCGACCCGCTGCTCAGGACTCAGTCTGCCGCGTCCACCTCTGATCTAGCTGCCTCCGCCAACGCTGATGCTGATAACGTCGATGCGGACAACACCGCCACTACCCTTGAGTGATTCCTGCAATACTTTTACTTTGAACTTTTTATCAGATCCCCGGGATGCCGGGTGCAGATGTAACCATACGATTGTTGTTTCGTTGCTACTCAGTTTTAATTTAGTTTGATATTTTAGCGACTCTGGCTTAATGCCGGGTTGCGTTTCTATGCAAGTCCCCGAGTTGCATTTTTTATCCACCCTTTCTTTTTGTCTCAGCTCTTACCTGCAACTTGTTTCTTTTTTGGTAGTCGAGTCACAATATTTCAAAGTTTGAGTTTCAAATACTTAGCCACTTAGAAAAAATGCATGGTAACGCTGCCCACCACTTAGCCGAAAATAAAGAACTGTATAAAACACTCTATTCGGTTGCCACACGTTTCCTTTCCTTAGCAATTTTTCATGTGTTTATTGACCCTTTGGCTTGTTCTCTGGCTTGCCATGAAGCCGGGTTGCGGACAGCAGCAGAGTCGCAGAGTTGTTCCGTGGTTTTAAACACACTACTCTATGTGCTTTTGAAATTCTAAGTGGTTCAACCGAATAGACAAAGTAAAACAAAGTAAACACAAGGAGCAATTTGAGCAAGGGCAGTCCCCGAGTTCGAATTCGGAGTGCCGACTAGAATTTAACTCGGGTAAGGAAGCACATACACATTTTGCTCATGAATGAAAACGTCGGAGTAGAGCTACAATCCAGGGGCGCTTAGATTCCTCTCCGGCTTTATCCGGTCTGTTCTTCTGGGGTGCCTATGCGTCAACTAGGTAGTAGGCATCATTGTGCAGAGCCTTGCTCACAATGAAAGGCCCTTCCCACGGAGGGGAAAGCTTGTGCATCCTGGCCGTGCGCTGCACGAGCCTAAGGACCATGTCTGCTTCTCGGAAAACCCTTGGGTTTACTTTCCGGCTGTGATAACGCCTCAAGTTTTGCTGGTAAACAACTGAACGTGACAGAGTTAGCTCTATTGCTTCTTCCAGCAGGTCAACGTCATTTTCTCGAGCTTCTCTAGCCTGCGCCTCAGTGTAGAGGGTTACTCGGGGCGAGTCATGCTCTAAGTCAGTGGGCAACACGGCCTCAGCTCCATATACCAGGAAGAATGGTGTGTATCTGGTTGATCGGTTAGGGGTAGTCCTTAGACTCCACAACACCGCCGGCAACTCGGCTAGCCAACACCCAGGTGTTTTCAGCAGTGGCTCAATCAGCCTTGGCTTTATGCCGGATAGCACCATGTCATTTTCTCTCTCAACTTGCCCATTGGAGGCCGGATGCGCAACAGATGCAACATCTAGCCGAATCCGCTTCTCTCTGCAGAATCTTGCAAAAGCACCCTCAGGAAAGTTCATGCCATTATCCGTGAAAATACTGTGCGGGTAGCTGTATCTCAGGATCACATCCTTCAAACTCACAGTTGTGGCTCCATCGCACTTCCGAATAGGCTTCACCTCAATCCACTTGGTGAACTTGTCGACCATGACTAGGATGTGAGTCATGTTACCTCTAGCCGGCTTGAATGGGCCAACCATATCCAAACACCAAACTGCAAATGGCCAAGTAATAGGAATGGTCTTCAACTCGGAAGCTGGCATATGAATCTTACTTGCAAATCTTTGGCAGCCGTTGCACTTTCTCACAATATCTTCAGCTTGCTTCAAGGCAGTGAGCCAAAAGAAGCCGTGCCGAAAAGCCTTGTTGACTAGAGCTCGAGAAGAGGCGTGATGCCCGCATTCTCCCTGGTGTATCTCCACCAGAATTTCTTCTCCTTCTTCCGATTCAACACAGCGTTGCAGCACGCCAGTAGGACTCCTTCTATGCAGCACTTCCTTGAAGATAGTATATCCCTTGGATCTTCTCTGAATCTGCCTAGCTGTAACTTCATCACTCGGCAAGGTGCCATCCTTTAGAAAGGATAATATGGGCAGAGCCCAACTCGGTGTCTCCCGGATGGGAAACACTGGTTCGTCCGTTTCCATTGGGTCAGTCACCAATATCTCCTCTGAGTTGATGACGAGGTCCCGAGTCCCCAAGTACTCGGAGATGACCCCCTCGATGAATGCGACAGTCCCCGAGTTAGGAGGGGCAGTCCCCGAGTAAGAAGGGACAGTCCCCGGGTTGCAGGTGCCAGTCCCCGGGTTCTCTTTTGTAGCCTCCCAGTCAATCTCCATGGGAATAGCTTCTTCTCCTGGCAGAGATGGAACGGAGATAGACTCCGAGTTGGGAGATGGCTTGATGGATGGCTTTCTCAAATGCTCCAAGGCGATCCCAGCTGGGATGAACTGCGGAGAAGACCCCAACTTGGATAACTCATCAGCTGCGTCATTCTCTACTCGGTGTATATGTTGGAACTCACATCCTTCAAAGAAGCCAGTCATGGTTTGCACCAGAAACCGATATGATGCCATGTTGGCATCCAGAGCATCCCAGGTGCCGGATACTTGCTGCACCACCAAATCCGAGTCACCATAACAGATGATGCGCTGCACGCCAACCTCCTTGGCTACCCTCAAGCCATGTACCACGGCCTCCTACTTGGCCACGTTGTTGGATGCCTTGAAATGAATCTGCAGCACATATTTGAGTTGATCTCGCTTGGGTGACGTAAGCACTACGCCAGCACCAAGGCCTTCCTTCACTTTGGAGCCATCAAAATGCATCTTCCAGTAGTTGGTTTCCGGCAATGGAGGCTCATACTGCACCTCAGCCCAATCCACTAGAAAATCTGCTAGGATCTGTGACTTGATGGCTTCTCTTCTTGCGTACAAGGGAGTGTACGCGGCTAGCTCGATCGCCCACTTGGCTACTCTGCCACTTGCATCCTTGTTGCCCATGATGTCCGAGATGGGAGCGGAACTCACCACCGTGATGGGATGCTCTTGGAAATAGTGCTTCAGCTTCTTGGCACCCAGGTACACGCCGTAGGTCATCTTCTGGTAATGCGGGTAATTTTGCTTGGAGTTGGATAGAACCTCACTCAGATAGTACACTGGCCGCTGCACAGTCTTTCCCTCCTCTTCTCGTTCCACCACGATTACCAAACTGACTACTCGGTTGGTAGCCGCAATGTACAGCAACATTGGCTCTTTGGGTAGCGGACTAGCCAGGATAGGAGCGCTACCCAACATGGCCTTCAACTCCTTGAATGCCACATCAGCTTGCGGTGTCCAGGCAAATTTGTCGCTCTTCTTCATGAGTTGGTAAAGAGGCAAGGCCTTCTCGCCCATTCTGCCCAGGAAGCGGCTCAGAGAAGCCAGGCATCCGGTAAACTTCTGCACATCCTTCAGGGATCTCGGAAAAGACATGCTCTCTATAGCTTTTATCTTTGAAGGATTGGCCTCAATGCCGCAACTGGATACCAAGAAGCCGAGTAGCTTGCCAGTCGGGACGCCAAATGTGCATCTGGTTGGATTCAACTTCATCCTATACTTGCGCAAGTTGGCAAAAGTTTCCTCAATATCACTAAGTAGAGTATGTGTTTTATTCGTTTTGATGACAATGTCATCTACGTACACCTGCACATTCTTGCCAATTTGGTCATGCAAGCATTTCTGCATGCATCTCTGATATGTTGCCCCAGCATTCCGCAACCCAAAACACATGACACGATAGCAATAAGCCCCGTATGGGGTAATAAAGGCAGTCTTTATTTGATCATCCGGGTTGAGAGCTATCTGATGAAAGCAGAGTAGGCATCTATGAAAGACAAAAGCTCACAACCAGCAGTGGAATCGATCACCTGATCTATGCGGGGCAGTGGAAATGGATCCTTGGTACATGCCTTGTTCAGGTCGGTGTAGTCCACGCACATGCGCCATGCGGTGTCGGCCTTGAGGTCCTCCTTCTTCTTCTCAACCATAACCGGGTTGGCTAGCCAGTACGGATGCAATACCTCCATGATAAAATTGCTTATCAGCAACTTGGTGATCTGATCACCGATGGCTTTCCTCCTCTCATCACCAAAACGACGCATAGCCTGCTTAACCGTCTTGGCGTCATGCGAGTGCTCAACCAACTCCCTCGGGACACCCGGAAGATCCTCATTGGACCAGGCGAAGACATCCCGATTCTCACGGAGGAAGTGGATGAGCTCGCTTTCCTATTTCTCTCCCAACCCGGCGCCAATGATGGCAACACGGTCTGGGAACTCAGGATCAACCTGGACCTTCTTTGTCTCCTGGGACGCCTGGAACGCAGTCCCATACTGGGAACTCGGCATGCCAGGCGCACCGTTTAGGATCTCGAGTCTACATCCCAACATGTCTTCCTGTGGCACATGAAGAGAAGGAGGCTCATTGAAGATTCGTTTCCGTTGTATTTGCTTTGAACTCTGTTATTTGGGCTAGTCCATGTTGACTATGCCATTTGTAAGACTATTTTATTTCGTATCCAGTGGATCATATGTTGTAGAATGATGCTATTGCAATGAATATTTCATTTTGTCATGTGTATGCTATCAGTGATCCCGGGAATAGCAGGTACACAAGTGTTCTACCTTTATTAAAAGGTAGCACGCTATAGTGCACCAACAACTTATGCTAAGAAAGACATGTAACAATGTGAAAGCAAGATATATAACTTCAAGCACGAAGGCTATCACAATGTAAATGCATAAGTAAAAAGCTCGGGTATATAAATAACCGAGGCACACGGAGACGATGATGTATTCTCGAGTTCCTCCCACAAGGGGAGTACGTCTCGTTGGAGGGGTGTGAGCTCACCACAAGAGGCCTACTCAACGCTAAAAAGGCCTCACCCTATTCTCTGATAAACCTCGCCACAAAGGCCTAGTTCACCTTCCACTATAGGCAACCTTCAATCTCGAGGCGTGCATCCACAACTTAATTTGAGGCTCTCGACGTCACCACAATCTTGGGACACACATCCACAACTCAGTTGGAGGATCCCAAGAACACCACAAGTCTTCTAGGGTCCAAGACCCAAGACTAACAAGCTCACAAACTTTCACTTCCATGAATCCTCGTGGAGAGATAAAACCGATGCAAATGACAAGAGCACAAGTGCTCAAATCCTTCACTCTCAAAATCCAACAAAGCAACAAATTCTTATGGGGAAGTAAGAGAGGAAGAACAAAGGAGGAGAAACACCAAGAACTCCAAGATCAAGATCTACTAGGTTTCCCTCACTAAGAAGGAAGATGGATTGGTGGAAATGTAGATATAGATATCCTCTCTGTTTTCTCTCAAAGATATGCAAGATCATGGGAGGAATTGAGACAAGGGAAAGCTTTCCAAGGTCAACAATGGAGGAGAGAGAAGGAAAAATTCGTGCTTGGAAGACCTGACTCTTTAGGGAAGAAGGGGGACTTTTATAGGTCCCCACAAAAAAAAGAGCCGTTGCAGGAAAAACTCACACCGAAGACTCTGGTGTATCTCCGGTAGGTCTCCAGTGTGAGTCCAGCGGGTGACACCAGACTCGCATCACAAGTTCCTTCTCAGAAAAAGATCCACACCGGAGACTCCGGCCTGAACCGGAGACTCCGGACACTGTCTGGACCCTATACAGTGGGAGACACCATTGGAGCAACCCCGAGAGGTGTTTTGGGTCCGGAGACTCCGGACCGAAGACGGGAGACTCCGGTAGGCCGGAGATTCCGAACTGACGAAAACAGCAGAAACACCAATACTAAAACACTCATAACTTTTGCGTCCATACTCCGTTTTTGATGAACTTTGGCTCGTTGAGTTCGCAACTAAAACCTCTACAAGATCATGCAGATAATCATCACTGTACAACAATGGAAATTGAAACCAAATGTAGAAAGGTTTAACCTCTCTAAAAGTAACAACCGGTAAAACCTCCATCACCGAAAACACACATAACTTTTGCGAATGAACTCCGAAAGAGGTGAATTCAATTGGGATGGAAAGATAAAAATAAGGAGTATTAAAAAAAATAAGGAATAGAGAAGTTACAACACATGGAAGGTGTGGGAACATTCTCAAAGTTGAACCGGATATTTTTACCACCGAAAACGCAACTAGTTTTTCTTACCAAAACCGGTTTCGATAAATCTTGGATTGTCATGAAGATCACGACAAGCACCATAAACCAATGGAGATAAATGAAAAATAAGAAAAAAGAAAGATGATATGCAACTATGCAAAGGTTTGAGCTCTCCACAACGATTTGATCAAGTTACTCACTTGAGAGCCCCTCTTGATAGTACGACTATCTATTCTATAACCCGGTCTCCCAAAGGCACGAGACCGGTAAAATAGAAAACCTATCAAGATCATACCTTTGTATTGAGAATTCCACTTGAGATAGATGATGATGATCTTGAATCTCTCAAGTTGGATCCTCTTTCTTGATCGTGCTTGCTAGCACATGCTCCACTTGATGAAGACTAGCAAGTTGCTCCCCCATACACCATTTTGGGAGAGACTAGCTCCCCCTGACACCATCATGGGAGAGACCCTTCAAGGAAATTCTTAAAAAGGCCACAATATCCAAAAGGGTGGAAAGCATCAAGCATATGATTTCTTCGAGATGCCTCACTTGAGCTTCCACGTCAAGCTTGATGACGAACACCGCTTGACGACAAAGACAATGGGCTATATGAAATCTTTCTTTTGATGCACGCCCATGGAAAGATACCTAACCACACATAGAGATGCCACACACACATATCATGGGTTAGTTCACAAAGCTATATGGACCAATTCTTACCATACCGCGAAATACACAATCCCACTTCGTACAACTTTTACCTTTGTGTGTTGGTCACTTGCTTGATCAACCTTGTATCTTTTCTTCACGCTTCAAATGATGATGTCTTGAAGATAAACATGAAAGATCACCTAATCCTTTTCTTCAAGACACACTAGCAATATGCTCAACTCTATACATGACCATTCTTTATATAAATCCATGAATATAACAATGGCCATCATTAAATATAATAGACTTCAACACAAGAACTCCATTATTTCCTATGGACAAGATCTACAAGGATAACTCAATGTAAGCATAAGTCCATAGGGATTGGCATTAATTACCAAAACCACATATGGGGCACCATGCGCTTTCAGTAGTCCCTCAAGTACGCCAAGCATGCAATCGCCTCCTGGATCACACGAACAACTCCCTCATTCCAGGAACGCTCAATGGTGTGGAAAACAAAGGTCTCAGTTGACGGTTCCGTCAGAGGTGGACGGATAGTACACTCCAAGAACCAATCTCCCTCTACTGGTGCACCAGAGATCAGTCCTCCTCTCATCTCAGGAACTGGATGCTCAATGAGCTCAGTCATCTCAACTAGCCTCGGCTCGAAGAGAAAAGACACTTCGCAAGCCAGTCCCAACTGACAAGCCTCCGTGAAGACAACATCCATCTACACAAAATTTTAAGTATGGTTTAAGTTAGACCACAGTGTGCATAATTTTAGGTTATGCAAGATGTAACTTAATGTAAGTAGAGTTTAGTAACACAGAGAGTATGGGGTATATAGAATATTTTGGTACTTAGTCAGCTTGGTAACTTAGTTTTATAAATTAGCTTTTCGGAGTACTCGCTAACGTCCATGCTAATTAAGGTCTCCTAAGGTCAGGATGGCTCTGATACCAACTTTGTAGAGGCCCCAGACTAGCAGTACAAGACCCCTCATATGCATACATTCACGGTCCCAGAACAACCAGTCATGAACAACATATGGAATTGGCATACAGATTACATCATCCATTACACGAATAATAGAGGTCTTACACAAATGGTCACATGACCAAGTCTTAGATAATTGTCACGCAGGGTAGACAAATAACACGAACACATCGGAAGAAAACAAAACACAACGCGATAGATCCCAAGTCACACCTTAACCTACAGGCTGCTGACCGGGAGATGATCCTAGCTCGCAGGGTCATCAATGTAGTACTCCTCTTCATAGTACTCCTCCTGGAGCTGCTCCTCGTAGTCTGGCCAAGTAAATAGCCAAGGACGAAACCAATATGAGTACATTTAAATGTACTCTGCAAGACATCCTTTATGAAGCTTATAAAATGCAAGTTTGCTTATTTGGTGGAATGAGTAGGCTATAATTAGGGTTTGCTACCCATGATGGATGAAAGATACATCATGGTTGACTAACATCTCTATATCTTTGTTGAAGAAGATACTTCAAAAGAAAATAATATAATTTCTCTTGCAGATACCGTATATCCAAGAGGTTTGGTAAGATTTTGTTTAGTAAAGAAGGTTTTTTCTTTGCAAAACTTCTTGTAAAACAACTTCCACCTTTTCCTCATCCGTACATCACAGGTACAAAGTTCATCTTTCCAGTACCTCGCATGTACTAATCCTTTTTCCAAAACATCCTTTTTGAAAACATTGACACAATGCTAGCTACATGGCCATTCAACGGTCCATATCCGAGGACACGGCTATTCCGAATAGTTTTACTCTGCAGAGGTGTACACAATCCACAAGATCCAGAACATCTGCCATGAACAACCATGGATTGTTCGCGACAATATGCGAACATCAGATACCTGGTCCTAACCTTCCACTATGTTGAAGCTAGTATATGACTATCCCTTCAACTGGGTTTGTTCTCCCCGGCACCGTGTCGCACACCGCCATGAAAGGAGACCCAACTGTTGTAGCCGGAGCGAAAATTAATCCCACACTTTGCATGTCCCATGTCTCACACCTGGCGACATTTCGGTTCAGAGGATCCAATCCTCTATAGCACTTGGGATAGAACACACACTAACATGAACAAGTTTCTAGCTAGGCCCCTTGCCCATGTTGAGGTAGAGTGGCAGTATGTCTTGGTTGTTCAACGAAGACTAGGTTATGTGTCTTTTGTAAAAGCACTTTAAAAAACTTTCCTCTTTACCACCTCCAGTGGACAAAGTCCCACCTTTCCACCGAGGTTTTTCCATAAAGGCTTTGTTTACAAAAACACATTTTAGGGTATCCACTTAGGGACTTCAAGATTATTAATTTATGTGGTAATTATATACCATATGGTGGCTAAAGGCTTGGCAACACCAATTTTTGACTACTGGCAATGTGATAGTTAAATATAATATTGATAGTAGTAATAGCCACAACAAAAATAGTTTTGTTAACCAAATTTTGTAAAACTTCAGAAGTAAAAACATGCATGGTAGATAATGATAGGTATAGTAACAACAAACATTAGGATGGCTTGCCTTGGTACAGGTCCTGGTTCTGTTCCTGGAAATAACAGGAATGTAAGTAGGCCTCTTCTGAAGTGTCTCCTTCCTCATTTTCCAACGTCGTAAAAAGAAATAAAGGACACACATTCAGAACCAACTAAGGCAAGAAATAATACAAGCAACACATACATCAAGCAACACACAAAATTAATCTATCACTCAATTTTCCAATGGCAAAATTATTAAGCACACATAAAAGAAACAAGGCTACTAGCAAACATGCCTATGGTGGGGAAAATTATATTTCTCACAGAAATGCAATGGCATCAGTGGGTGTTCCACTAGACTACCAAGGCATTAGGAGGCCACAATACCTCTGTTAACACTTGGAAAAAATTAATATCCCACTAAACAAGCATCAAAACCCTACTCCTTCTAGTGATAAAAATAGGAAGCAATTAATCACGTCAAGACTACTCATGCTTTCCTATAAATAAAAGTACAAGCTACCAGAGGTGACACAACCATAAAATCAATACCAAAGTGGTACTGGATCTAACATATCAACCTAATAAATTTAGGTGCTAAACATAAAAGTAAAATACCACAATTTCCTAAACATTAGGAAATACTAGG
Organism: Alopecurus myosuroides; assembly: GCA_028641055.1. Lineage (NCBI taxonomy): Eukaryota > Viridiplantae > Streptophyta > Magnoliopsida > Poales > Poaceae > Alopecurus > Alopecurus myosuroides. The sequence continues at coordinate 383,379,730 of CM054058.1, forward strand.
AAATGGCTATGCTAGTAAAACTAATTCTAATTTCCGCACACAAAACCAAACTTTTCCTAACATACTAGTTCTGTAAGATAACAACCTACTAACAGAGAGTAACACTCCTACATGTGCTAGAAAAAAAAATCAAGTACTAAAACAATTAAATAAAACTAATTCACATAAGAATAAAAATTACAGAAGAGCACAAAATCTAGTTATGCACGCCAATTATTATCTGCAGCTCTTAAAATTAAACCAATCTAGGGTTAGGTACTCCTAAACATATACAGTTGGAACGCGTAGAGATAAACGAAAAACTTTTCTACGCGGTACTTCCAAGATCTAGCCGAGGTAGAAGGCCACGAGGATTACCACTAGACGCGCAGGTGAGGATTATCGATGCACCGCGTCGATGCAGTGTAGTCCCACGATCCGATCCAGCCGATCCAATCCCACGAACGTCGAAGTTCTGAACGTACAGCACATCTGCCGGTATCCACACGTGCGAGGAGGAGCTCCGAAGGCGGATTGCTAGGTCTGGTGCGACGGCTGGACTGAGTGGGGCTAGGGTTCCCAACGCATGGGAGTGGAGTAACGTGCCCGCTGGGCAACCTGCGCACCTCTTTATATAGCGAGTGGTAGTGGGATTCACAACGCTTGTGGCCCATTCCCTCTGTGAGTCCGACTCACAAAATCAGTCCATTTCCGGTTCGGGTCCAACCCGACCAATACACTTGCTTCCGCTCTTAAGTGTGCGACCCTGCAGGCTCATGGCGATTTGGACACGATTAGAGTCCAACTCTCAATCGATCAATCGGTAGCGGCTCCTAGCAGAACGTACCGACTCCCAAGTTCCATAGAGTCATGACGACATACCTTCCAATGTGACTTTCATCTTAGTGCCTTTTTCCTCACGATATACCTTGTCGAACTATAGGCAAATTATCGTCATCCCTTAATAGCTCAACTCTCTTCTCGGTCCGTGATATATGATTCATCTGACTAACTCTTAGTCAATAGATCCAGTTAACACTTAAGTGAGTCACGCATGGCCATGATTTTGGAATCATATCACTAGAGAGGGCCCAGAGAATATCTCTCCATTCGGAGGGGGAAAATACCATCTTGATTATCCACATCATGCAGCTTGCTTCTCATTCGACCCGAAATCTGCGTTTATAACTGCCTTGTCACAGAACATCGTTTGACAGAACCTAAGTCGGTGATCCACAACTCGGATTGTGCGACAACCTCAGGTCTAAGGATTACATTGATTGAGACATGCAAATGACGACTTACTCGTTGCATCTCAATATGGGTCAGTCCGACCTGCGAAACTCTTTAGCCCAGTCTGTGAATGTTGGAATGGCATCGCCATGCCCATGACAAGTGGAACCGAGTCATCAGCCAACACTCACATTAGTCTAGGGTGTGTGTCCAACACAACCTTAATGACCAAGGACAATTTAGTATTAACAACATGAATACATAGTTCCACAATCGAATCACATATTCAATGACATGTATCAGATGTTCAAAACAAGGACGTCTTAATAACTTTATGAATACATTGGGAATTACATCATACATGATTGCCTCTAGGGCATATTCCCAACATATACAAGGCTACCCAATTGGATTTACTCCAAAATTCATCCTAGAATAGTCATGAAAAATCATCAAACACTCATAGATGCTTTTCTAAAATGCATGCCATTTTCTCTAGGAGACAGATCTGCAAGCAAGGTAAAGTGCTACTGGTAGCTATCATCAAGGGCTACTCAAAACAGTTGGATTTGCATTTTTTCCAATCATTATTTCTAAAGTTATGCTAAAAATGGTTAAACAGATAGGTTCTGCCAAAACATGTACTACTGCAAAGTCAAAGAGTGGATCTACCACTTGGACATGGTTACGAACTTAATAGACTACCTACATGATTTTTGGTTTGGCCATATTTACGTTTTCCTATTTTTCCAGGGGCTAAAGCTATGGTTCAGATTCTGCCTATTTTTCCAAAGAAATAAACACAAGAAAAAGAAAAAGGCGAGAAGGCCAGATCTGCCGGGCAAAGCCCATCTGCGGCCAAAACGGCCCACAAAGGGCGCCTGCATGCTGTGCCGCGCGGGAACGCTCGCGTTCGACGGGGGCTGTTCATCTGAGATCGACGGTCCCTGCGTCTCGTCTTCCTCTCCTCTCTCACACTCTCTCTCCATGGCGAACAAGGCCTAGGTCAGGGTGGGGGTTTGGCTCACCCTGGGGCGATGAAACTTGACGACGAGGTGCTGTTGTGGTTGCTGGAGGTCGAGGCAGCGCATGCATGCAAGCAGTAGCAGCAGCAACGACTCCAGTCGACGGCGGCAACGCATGCGTCCGCGGCGGCGTCGTGGACGGCGGCGGGTTTCCTGCGGGCAAACGGCCAAGGCATGATGTCAAGGAGATGCGCACAGGATCAGGGAGCAATGCTAGGGCAAAATGGCGAGCTTTGGGTGGCTGGAAAGGTCGCCACCTTCGAGTGGATCCGGCATGGGCTCCAGCGAGTTTTCTCCTCGCGTTGCTCACAGAGAGCAAGCGGGGATGGTTGGGTGTGCTAGGGGTGTGCGATGGAGTGTGGGCGTGCTATTGGGAGGCAGAGCAATGAGGGGCGGGTGCTGTGCTCCTCGGGCGTGGCCACGGAGTGGCGCACGACGACGTGCAGAAGAGGTGCGGGGCTGGGCGTGCGTGTGATGTTGCTGCACGGCGAGGTGTGGCTCGTGCCAAGCAGAATGGCCATAGTGGCGCCTGGACGGTGGCGGGCACTGTGTGTCCCCCTCCTGTCGCCCTCTCTCTCTCGGCCTCAACTTCTCTCCTCCCTCTCTCACTCTCTGATCAAGCCCAAGGGCATCCAAGGCACCTACTCCATGCTGGCACAATGGGGAGAAGACATGACATGATCCCTCCCCTCAATTCAAACATTTTCAAACAAAAAACAACACCCAAAGTTCTGTCCAGAAAAGATTCTAGAAAAAATCAGTTTTCCATGAGTCTGAAATTTTTCTAAGTGTTGAATTCTGTTAAAAACAGGAAAAAGTTTAATCATGAATAAAATATCAAATGAACTCAAATTTTGAAAATTCAAATTGGACATTGTTAAGAATGCCATAAATATTCAGGAACACATTTTTAATATTTTTTTTGAAAATGTGCAAGGCTATGAAAACAAGCTGAAAAGCTGGCATCTTTCTGTTTTTCTCTGGTTTGAAAACTCTCTGTTTTTCTGTCTTATTTTCTTGCCATGAAAACATTCATGCATCTGTTGGTTCCCAAACTTCACAAATCAAACTAAGGTTATGGAATTGTCCACACACCAGAGAACAATAATAAGCCAAGAAAACATAAAATTGGGTACTCTAACTAATTGAAAACATGAGCTAGAAATAGTTGTTTGGCTAGGTTTTCAGGGAAAACTTTAATAGAGAAATTAAAGGAAAACATCCATAATTCCAAATGCAAATTTTGTTTTCTTGGATAACAAAGCCAAATAATGTTGTCAAGTTAAAAAGAAGCATGATCCAATACTTGGAACAAAAATTACTCAAGAGACCATACGGAAAACATCAGAGAAAACAATAGGGAGCTTCAGGAAAGATGATATTTGATTTAAAAGAAAACATTGCTTGCATTGCATAAATAACCACGGTCACATAAACATATTGGTCCACACAAACATACTACAAAAGTTTTTGTTGGCTCATATTTTTGTCTCCATAACTATATTACAATAGTCCAAAAACTGGGGTGTGACAATAACTCAGCTAGAAAGGCCTCCTTACACTCTTCATGGGCCGGCCCGTACACCGTTAACAAGGACCACTGACATTTTTTTAATTTTATCCCACAAGTTAAACTAAATTATATGCCTCCCAGTTTTGACAGCTGACACTTCTAAGGCCGATTGTCGAATATCACAAAGGATACCTCAAAATTTACCATTAGAGGGAATCCATTTCCAGAAAACGAGGTTACCTAGGTCAAATTTTCTAAAAATCCCCTCCTTATAATCCTGCTTCATGGTTTCTTGAAGCCCAATAAAGTCCATGTTATTATCTTTAATAATGTCAGTGAGACAAGCAGACATCTCCTTCTTGCTTATCCCCCTTAAATTCCAAAATCCTCCTTTTATTTTAAACGAGCAGGTTTATCTCTTTTTCTAACATCCCTCCCAAGATCCAGGGGAGACATGTTAGCTTTCTTCTGACTTCTAGTCATGGGTCTTGAACCAACAACAGGTTTTCCCATCACCTTTCTCCTAGATTTTCTAGACTGAACAATAGTAAAATATTCATCTATATCCTCCTCTCTATCAAAAACCCACCCAAGCTACAAAGGAGTGCCAGCCCCCAAATCATGATCAACAGTGAGGTTTATATTCCCATCAGTTTTCCTCATATCTTTTTTTAGCTAGTTGATTTCTAGCTTCTTCTAGGTTTCTTAAAGCATTGACCATTTCAAAATTATTATCAGGTATAATGACACCCATACTAGCAGCCCCAGACACAATTTCCATGTCTGGTAATATAGGAAAAGAATTTCTACACACATGAGAATAACTAGTACTTCTAGGTTTCTCTTCTTCGTTGCCACAGCTTGCTCTACAACATTGTGCATCTTGGCTTACCCTAAAATTCTAAGCTTATACCACTGGTTCCACCATTTGGTCATAAACCACAGGAGATGAATGGTCAGGGGACTGTACCACTTGTTCATCAATCACAGGAGAGGAGTTATCAGGGTACTGCATAGTATATTCTTGCATAATTGATGGAGACCCACCAGCAGCAATCTCAGTCACAGTGATTTCACTCACAGGAGGCCATTTTTTATTGTCCAATTTCATATTTTCACACATCACATCAGGAGTAATAGGCATCCAACTCATTACCATCTTATCATGCACCGATGAAGCAACACAAGGGGGAGTGGAGTCGGTTCCTTCCTCGGGACCTTCCACATGTTCCTCCTCCATAGTGTTGACATCATCTCTTATCTCTCTCTCACTTGGATCTTTGATACTCTCTTACACATTTTATTTCTCATGTAACTTCTCAGAAACAATCGGCTCGATCAACAGACCTTGTTCCTCTTCACTCTCTTCCCCAGAGTCATGTTCAGATACATCTGCCACTTGTACACCATAGGTTTCCCCCCCTGTAATCAGAGTAGCTAGAGTTTTCCCCCTGGTCATTACTAGACTCATTTTGAGTATTTGAGATCATATTATCCACCCTAGGCCTCTGAGGAGAAGGATTAGTACAAGAATCGAGAGAAACAACACTTGTGTTCTTGGATAAGCTCCCCACCACAACATTACCAATTTCAAAGAAAAAGTCATAGAAATAGTCTCCTAGCACACCCTCGGCAACTTCAGGAAGTTCATTTATATCTCTACATCCAATAAAAACTCTACAAAAATCAGGTTTGTGAAGCGTTTCTTGATCAATTTCCAGAGGAACACCAACCAGGGAACCCACATAAGCTGATGTTACATCACACCTTTTTTTGATAGGAATGTTTCTCACTTTCGCCCATGTTTTGTGCATAGGGAACTTCACCCCATCAGAATCAGACCAAGGGGTGATATTCAAAATACCATTAAATGTTTTCACTTCCATTCGAGATCCATAGTAACAGGTTCTGGTGACCTCTTTAGCACTAGGAAATATCATTTGGAACTGACCTGGCCCAGCTACCCGGGCTGTACATCTCCACCCAGCCCCAACGTACTCATTAAATTCCGTTTCAATATCACGGAAGTTAGGGTTCCCTTCCAGCACGGAGATAATAATAGTAGATGATTTTTCTTTCACTTGTTTACCAGCCGAAGCATCAGGAAAATAAAAGAAACCCAAACCAGGTGACTAAAATCCACACATAGTAGCAGTACATTCCCAAGGACGAATCACTTGACACAACAGAGAAATATGACCCAGCTGAAAGAGCTTAGTGCCCCATGTTTGGTTTTGGTAATTAATGACAATCCTTATGGACTAATATTTGCATTGAGATATTCTTGTAGGTTTGTCCATAGGCATCACTTGAACTCCATGTGTTGAATTCAAGGTTGGATGCCATCAAGATCATTGCTTATATTGTATATATTTGATATGGTCAAGAAGAAGATTGGTCATGAGAATGTTGAAGCATATTGCAAGTATGTCTTTAAGAATTATTATGTGTGGACATTCATATCTACCTTGAAGGCATCATTACTATGAAGAAAAAGGAAAAATTTCCTATGTTTCCCGGTAATACTGCTCTCAGGGCCGGTACTATTGGAGCCCCAGTAGTACTGCCCTCCCGGTACTACTGCTGCAAAATGCGGTAGTACAAGGGGCCCGGTAGTACTACCGCCATTACCGGGTTTGTGTGGTTTCGGCACAGATGGGTACTGGAATAGACCCGGTAGTGGCCCCGGTAGTGGCCCGGTAGTACTGCCTTCCCGGTAGTATCGCACCCCCGGTAGTACTGCAGCCCCGGTATGTAACATCCCAGTGTTTGGGAGGTTATAAGGATCTAAATTTAATATGTGCATTTGCAAATCATGCATCTAAAAGTACGGGTCTTGGCGCGAAAGTTTAAACGAATCAAAGTGACCAAAGTTTCACTTGACTGGATGAAATAGGTCTAGATCATCTGGTCAAGAGTACATTTGAAGTAATCTTTATAACACAGTATCTCTACAAACCAAAACACATGATTACACAAACCATAATTGGTTGTGACCAAGACAAACTCTCAACAACCTTAACCACAAGTCTTTAAATGACTTGGGATAATTCACTAGGTATCTAGAACTCAAAGAGGGGTGAGTATCCAAATCACATAACTAATGATCACACTTCCACAAGATAATAATGCACAACTTCATTATCTCATCAACAGAGATGTTATCCCCTATAAAACAACAACTTTCTAAGTTATCAACCATCCACACAACACCTTTATAAATTATCTCATAATTGCTTAGTATACCTTCATAAGTAAATAACAAAGTTTCAATAGAACACAAGAGATACATACAATTGTTAACTCAAGACCTACCAGTGGGAAATGATATAGTAATTGTATTAACATATTTATCGAATATGTACATATCTCATCAACCATAAAAGAAGTACCTTAAAGAAGAAATAAATCTTCTTAAACTACTGTTAAACCTTGATCATTTCCTATGATCTCTCCAAACCTCTATGTTTGCATCATGAATACAAATGAATAATATAAAATAACAAAATGACACTCTGAGTAACCAACTAACAACTATTACATAAGTCATTAAACCCTAATAACATTCACATGCTCATAGTCTTATTCATCTTATATAAGTGAGCATATGAGATCTCAACACATCAAGGAACCACTTGACCAACTTACTATCTTAAGTCATCATCCCACAAACACTCTATATTTCCACCCACATCAATAATCAACAAATCAAGTATCCCTGGATACAAGTAATGAATAACAACAAGATATAACCTCTATTAGAGGAATTGGATTGAAAGCTAAATAAAACCAATCATGTATGAGATAAGTATCTATCTTATGGGAAGCAAAACAAGAAATGTATGGAAGAATAATAAACGCATGAATTAAATCTTAATCTAGATCTTGTTAGATTGGCTAGACCAATGTATATTGTTTCCTCAATCTCCTCCAAGATATTCTGCAAGAGAACAAACCACAAGATAGGAAGAACTACCACATGAAGATCTACAAGAAGATTATTTAGAGTGTGCTTGAAGTGCTACTCTAATCTTCTATAAGAGTACTTGGAAACTCTTATATCTTAATATGATCTTATTAACACTCTTGAAACAGTGTGATACTCCAATGTTAGTGATATATAGAAGTAGTTTGATAACAAGGCTAGCTACCTTGTTAACAGATCACTTTTGTATACTCAAACAATTGAGTGTCATACACAAACAAACAGAAGATTGAATAACCTGGTACATCTCAGCCTATATTATATGAGTAGTAATTTGGAGGCAAGATTAGCTACCTTGTTTACAAATTCTTCTTATATGCATAAGTGCAACTTGATGTCATAAAACCAACTTATATTCCTTATAATCAATTAAGTAAAATCTTTGCTTGGAGTAATTGGTTTCCTTCACCACAAGGGTGGGATAATTGAATATGGAATCCAAGAGATGATACTACTTGCAAATGAAAAAGGTGATAAGAGAAGATTAGTGGAAACTAGAGAGAAGAACCTCAAGCAACAGAAGACCACAAGAAGCAACACTGCCTCAGTAAGGGAATATAAGAAATTATTCAGTGAAGCATTAGGTAATATTAGAAGATCCTTAACCTCTATGCCTTATCAAGCCCATCAGAAATGAGGAACTCATAGTAATATCTTAAATGGAAATAATTATCAAGAATGAATTAATAACAAGCAATTGCATCCACATGTGTTGATATGTGGAGGTAGATGAAAACAAGCTTAATACCTTGTTTTCCAAATCCTTTTCATACACAAGACTAATAGATAACAACAAAGATGCATCTCTAAGATAACCACGTAAATGATTACATGTTCTTAAACCAACATGGGATAACATCCATATTGGAACTTGGGTGGAAAACAAGTAAATAAGATTCTGAAGCCACTCTTGTTTTCCACATGATTAAGTGCATAAAATAACACATATGGCTTGCACCCCAACATAAAGAAATGTCCACCAGACTTGATAAGAACCTTAGTTATGAAAAGAACAAAGCCACCTAAAAGAAAACAAGTTCCTTCACCAATTAATAATTATCTGGTATGACTTGGAGTGATATTTCATAATTGCTGAATTTTCCATAAAAGATAAAAACACTACTCACTAGTGTTATCAAACTATTTTCTATAAGGGATTATACCTAAAATTGTCCAATTATGATACACCACCTTGGTACCCACAAGTTTGGAGTGTGTACTTTTATTAAATATGCTTTAGAATAATTTTAAAGCTGTTAAATAATTGAAAAGAGGAGAAAACAACAAAATCACTTAATCTAGCACCCTAAATAAAAAATACAAATATTATTCAAATTTACCAAAATAAAACATGGTGAGATGTGAAATTTGATAAGGAATTCAAATATGATTTTTAATAATTTTTAGTTTCACAAAAAAGCCCAGAAAACAAGCTTTTCTTCTCAGTTTTAATAACAGAAGGACTTGATTACAAATTATAGAAATCCCAGGGGGTTATCGAAAGGTTCCATTTCTTTTTTCTTCTTCCTCGTTTCCGGCCAGAAGGCCGAAGCGGCCACCATCTCGTCATCGTCGCCGTGACGATTTCCGCCGCCTCCTCGCGCAGGTATAAGAACCGGGAGAGAGTGCCGTGAGCTCCTCTTCGTCCTCGCAGTCTCCCTCTCTCTCTGTTGCTTCCTCGCGAGTAAACCCTAAACCTAACCGTGCGGACACCGTTCATCGCCGTCGACTCCGGCCTCCTCGGAGTAAGCCGAGACCACCAGGAGAACCAGCATGCTTTCCTTCACCTCCCCACCGAGCCTCGTTTGCTGGGAAGAGCAGAGCCGCCCAAATCGAGCCGATCCATCTTCTCCGGCTGCCAAAGGGAAAAGCTCCTCGCCGTTGAATGCTACCTCGCCTTGCTTCCCCAACACTTCCACGGGCTTCAGGGTGAGATAAGCAACCTCTGGGTGCCCTTCGTCGTTAATTTCGTTGATGAATTCCTCGGTTCGCTGCCGACCGAGCTCCGTCGCCGCGCCCTTGCACGCAGGCGAGCCGCCGGTGACCATTTGGTCACCGCGCCGCTACCTATTTGTTCGCCACAAGCCCCTCTACCTCATGGAACAAAGGAATCGAACCAAAAAGCAGCAAAGCCATGGATTGAATTCGAGCAGAGAAGGATTTGCTCAGAGCTGATGCAATGCTGACGTCAGCTTGATGTCATGGCTATTTTTCTTTTTTCCTTTCCTTTTATTTTATTTTTATTTTAAATCGAATCTGACAGGTGGGTTCCACCTGTCAATTTAAAAGGGCAGATTAGGAATAAAAATTGTTAACTCAATATCTTTTAAAATACTTATCAGAAAAATATAAAAAATATACCAAATTAATTAGAAAAATATAATCTAAATGATTATAAACTTTTTAAAAATATTTGATAAAGTTTAAAAATTAATATTTTCTTTAATTAAATTAAATCATTTAAAATTAAGAAAAATAGGAAATAATTCATAAATCAGAAAAATACAAATTATATGCCAAATTGCTCCAAATGACATATACAACTCATCTATGATGTTTTCAAACTCATTTGGCAAAGATTTCATGTGTACAATATTTTACCTAAACATTTAATTAATTTAAAATTAATAAATTAATATCTTATTTAAATCTTTTCAGGAAATTTCAAATGATATACCAAATTAAAGGGAAAAACATTTCCAACTCAAATATGACAAACATAAAAAATGTTGTTTAAGTTATAAACTTGTTTCTAAAAAGTTTAATGAAAGTCTATAGTGTTCCATTATAACCAGAAAACAATTACCACAATAGTATTTTCATTATTAATAAAACCCTAGTGTTTTCACACCTATTGAGCTATCATCACAAGTTATTAGAAAGTTATGTGATGATAAAGTTAGTTGTATTAGTTCATCATTTTCAACCAAACTCTTTTTCATTAACCCTACACTTTTGGAAAATAAAATCAAACATGATTGTTACCTTTTCAATAAATGTTTTCCATGTGCTATTATCTTGTTACCTAACCAAGTAATAACTACTTCTAACTAAACATGATAACAATTGTTTGCTAAGTAAAAGTGAAACACATGTAAGTCTAAAAGAAGTAATAACCACATCACCACAATTAATGAAACCATTCACCTAAAACCTGTGTGATTAAGTTATCGTATCGATCATAGCTTACTCTTGTAAGCTAGGGTATTTTCCAGGGTATTTTACGATGCATCTCAGTACTATGCATGTATCATCCTTGCCATTGTTTTCTGTAGTCCTTACCAGGACTACTTTGCTATCTTTCAGATGTCGGGATTTTCTACGAGACCCTTGAAACCGAAGACCTGGATTATTATTGTTATTTCAATATCACGCAAGTTCATCACTTGCTCATATCCTTTGCAGTACTTCATAACAAAATAATTGCAAAAACTATATCGTATTACCACCTAGGCTCAAAAGAATGCATCATCCTATTTTTTATAATAATATGACTAATTGAATGACTACCCGAGTGGTAGTGTTCTGTTTGGTGGGCGGATGGGACCATGGTAAGATGAATAGGTCAAAGGAAGGTTCCATCTGCACGGGAACATATTACCTAGGAATTAATCACAAATGCCGTCGGAACTCGGTGCACCGTAAATACCGCGTTAACCATGGGTCTTCTATGGGGGGAGTAAGTCAGTTGTGATCTTTTCTCGTTCGCATGTCAACGGGCTGCCAGAGACGTACGCTGTAGGTTCTGCGGGACTACATGCACATGGGTGGGAGCCCTTACGTCCCACGGACTCTAGGGTCTATGAGTGTCTGCCAGGGGCGCGTAGATCTCCATCGTGAGGGGTGGAATCTGGCGTTCAACGTGCTGGTGGAAATGGGTGGGCATGCGTTGTGCGGAGAAGCACGGTTTGGCTTGGACCAATAACCGGGCCCCACACCTGAGTGGGAGTGGATAGGATCTCGAGCCTGGATGTGCAACATGGTCTTGGTCGTCCATGGGTAAAGTAACGCACCTCTGGAGAGTGTAAAAGGATGTGGCATGTTACCCCCTGTTCCGGGAAGGAACTGCGAACGCTACTGGAAAGGCAACTCCATGAAGTTCTAGTCCTGTGATGGTCTGGCGGGCATAGTTTTCAGAAGTAAAAGCAACCTCTTGAAGAAAGTTTTAAAAAACCTTGTATTAGCTTATGACTCTTTCGAGTTTAAAGCTGTAGTTAGTGCATCAAACTACCACTAGATATCATGAACTTGCTGAGTAACGCTCGTTACTCATTCGTTACCATTTGACCCCCTGCTTAGAGTTGAAGCCCTATTGAAGTCGTCATCGAGAAGCCATCGCTGTCTAAGGAAGCTAGGTGGAGTCTTATACTACTTAGCCAGTAAAGCATCCTCATCAACAATGCTGAAGGAGGAGAAGCTATCAAGGTGTAGGTGGAGTCCATTCTTGGATTAGCTGTTACAAGCCATAGATTAGGGCTGACTTTAGCTGTAGTAGATTTAGTTCTGAGCTAGAGTTCTTCTCTAGCTTGGATCTTCGAATTGCTTCTTTTGATATTTCATTTGTAAGGGATCTTCTTTGATTCTTCAAAGAGATTCTCGAGATTTTGTAATGAAGTTTGTATCTTGTAGTTTTGCCTGGACCTGCTATGTTTCTATTGTACTACTCTAAGGGATGTAATATTCACATATAAGTCCTTCTGTGAGTATTATGTCATCGACTTGTGCACTACACATGAAGTGGTGTGCTGGGTCACCACAGATGGTATCAGAGCGAAGCGACCTTAGGTATAAAACCTTTTAGGAGATCTGTAGGTTGGTAAATATTATAGGAAGCCATCTTATCTAAACCACACTTCCTACAACTATGATGACATCCACTTGAGAATGATACGATCATACTTGTATAGAATTTTCTTACTCAACTTGAGTAAAGATACTTATCTATTCTCTTAATACCTAGGTATGAATAGTTGGAAGTCTAACATGTATCAGTTCAATGAGAAAAAGAGTTCCGACATAGTCAGAGATGATTAAGTCAAAGTGATGATTACCCCATTCTATGAATGTATAGGGTGGAGTAGAACATGGTATAGAGCAAGAATAGGAGTTATCAAGAAGGGATGTATGAGAATCATGAAGAGTCATTAAACCATGGTAACTAGTGGGTATATAACATATCCTTAGTTATCAAGTCTAGAGGTGAGTAATTATAGTATAGTATAGAATTAGGAGAAGGCATAAGCATTGATGGAAGCTACATTACTACTACTACGATGTGATCAATAGCATGAAGGATAAAAAAAATGCCATGAGAAGCTTATCATAATTAGGATGTAGTATTTTAATGGACATAGTACTTAGTTCTATATGGAACCAAGTTAGACAACAACTACGATAGGATTATTTTTGTCTTGGTGTATTCCAGTGCAGTAAGGCATGCAATTGGAGTAATTACTTGAGCAAAGAGTGGTTGTGTAGACCAGGATTACAAAGTACTATAAACCTACTTGTAGTGTATAGCATTTAAGAGCCTTGGTACTTGAGATGTTTTACTCTAAGTACTTTTATTTCACAGGCTTTTGATGCATGAGTGATAAATGCATTTGGGATTTATTGCATCTTATTTGGATCTTTGATTGACTAGATCTGTACATGAAGTTGGAACTTGATGTGCAAATGCATGTGCAAACACTGAGTTCTAACTTGATGTTGTTGGTCTAGAGGATATAGGATTAGTATGAGAGCGGTCTGAAATCTCAGCGGATTGATATAACCACCAAAGCTTTGGAAGTCCTTGAAGTCAAGAAGGCAAAAATCAATAAAGCACTGATGGGAATGGACCACATTCCACATTTTGCTTGGAGTTGGTGACATACCTCATCAGCACATGGAGATATACAACAAGTGATGAGAAGGAAAACACATGAGTAGTTATATCTTCGAAGGAAACATGTAGAAGTTGATAAATAAACTTATAGAGTTGTCCCATAGAAGTCAAAACCTAAAGATATATAAGGACCATAGTAAGTAACCAGAGGATTAGGTGGTAGTCATCTGTTGGAAAAAGTCAAAACTCAAGGAAACTTGAAGATATGTTCAGTAAATAGATGAGCCTAAATCAATGTACCCTATGTTGTACAAGATTCTTTAAGCAATCTTTCTCTTTGGACCACTAGATTGAACCAAAGGGAATCCTAACTATAGACAATCCAGTATGTTGGAAGAATCTGATTGGATATTCATCACCTGGTGGATGTACCAATTGTTCTTCAGAAAGTTCTGAGAGGTAGGAAACCATACCTATTCATCGGAGAATGAAACTTGGTATCCACTATATGGTGAAAATACCACGTGTTCATCGTAAGACCATTAGGAAGGCCTAGTAACAAAACAGAGATGTCATAGCAACAGGCTAAGTATTAGATCATTACGCAAGACAGTGGAAGGTGAACAATCCAGACAAGAGGCTACACATGCCAAGGTCAACACAAGAAAACAGTTGTGAAGATTTAACAGTCTACAGAAGTCTCTCTACCTATCTTTACGGGAGAGAGGTTGAACTTCGGGACGAAGTTCTTGTTAAGGGGGAGATACTCTAACATCCCAGTGTTTGGGAGGTTATAAGGATCTAAATTTAATATATGCATTTGCAAAGCATGCATCTAAAAGTATGGGAAATTTTGGCGCGAAAGTTTAAACGAATCAAAATGAACAAAGTTTCACTTGACTCGATGAAATAGGTCTAGATCATCTGGTCAAGAGTACATTTGGAGTAATCTTTATAACAAAGTATCTCTACAAACCAAAACACATGATTACACAAACCATAATTGGTTGTGACCAAGACAAACTCTCAACAACCTTAACCACAAGTCTTTAAATGACTTGGGATAATTCACTAGGTATCTAGAACTCAAAGAGGGGTGAGTATCCAAATCACATAACTAATGATCACACTTCCACAAGATAATAATGCACAACTTCACCATCTCATCAACAGAGATGTTATCTCCTATAAAACAACAACTTTCTAAGTTATCAACCATCCACACAACACCTTTATAAATTATCTTATAATTTCTTAGTGTACCTTCATAAGTAAATAACAAAGTTTCAATAGAACACAAGAGATACATACAAGTGTTAACTCAAGACCTACCAGTGGGAAATGATATGGTAATTGTATTAACATATTTATCGAATATGTACATATCTCATCAACCATAAAAGAAGTACCTTAAAGAAGAAATAAATATTCTTAAACTACTGTTAAACCTTGATCATTTCCTATGATCTCTCCAAACCTCTATGTTTGCATCATGAATACAATTGAATAATATAAAATAAAAAAATGACACTCTGAGTAACCAACTAACAACTATTACATAAGTCATTAAACCCTAATAACATTCACATGCTCGTAGTCTTATTCATCTTATATAAGTGAGCATATGAGATCTCAACACATCAAGGAACCACTTGACCAACTTACTATCTTAAGTCATCATCCCACAAACACTCTATATTTCCACCCACATCAATAATCAACAAATCAAGTATCCCTGGATACAAGTAATGAATAACAACAAGATATAACCTCTATTAGAGGAATTGGATTGAAAGCTAAATAAAACCAATCATGTATGAGATAAGTATCTATCTTATGGGAAGCAAAACAAGAAACGTATGGAAGAATAATAAACGCATGAATTAAATCTTAATCTAGATCTTGTTAGATTGGCTAGACCAATGTATATTGTTTCCTCAATCTCCTCCAAGATATTCTGCAAGAGAAGAAACCACAAGATAGGAAGAACTACCACATGAAGATCTACAAGAAGATTATTTAGAGTGTGCTTGAAGTGCTACTCTAATCTTCTATAAGAGTACTTGGAAACTCTTATATCTTAATATGATCTTATTAACACTCTTGAAATAGTGTGATACTCCAATGTTAGTGATATATAGAAGTAGTTTGATAACAAGGCTAGCTACCTTGTTAACAGATCACTTTTGTATACTCAAACAATTGAGTGTCATACACAAACAAACAGAAGATTGAATAACCTGGTACATCTCAGCCTATATTATATGAGTAGTAATTTGGAGGCAAGATTAGCTACCTTGTTTACAAATTCTTCTTATATGCATAAGTGCAACTTGATGTCATAAAACCAACTTATATTCCTTATAATCAATTAAGTAAAATCTTTGCTTGGAGTAATTGGTTTCCTTCACCACAAGGGTGGGATAATTGAATATGGAATCCAAGAGATGATACTACTTGAAAATGAAAAAGGTGATAAGAGAAGACTAGTGGAAACTAGAGAGAAGAACCTCAAGCAACAGAAGACCACAAGAAGCAACACTGCCTCAGTAAGGGAATATAAGAAATTATTCAGTGAAGCATTCGGTAATATTAGAAGATCTTTAACCTCTATGCCTTATCAAGCCCATCAGAAATGAGGAACTCATAGTAATATCTTAAATGGAAATAATTATCAAGAATGAATTAATAACAAGCAATTACATCCACATGTGTTGATATGTGGAGGTAGATGAAAACAAGCTTAATACCTTGTTTTCCAAATCCTTTTCATACACAAGACTAATAGATAACAACAAAGATTCATCTGTAAGATAACCACGTAAATGATTACATGTAAGATAACCACGTAAATGATTACATGTTCTTCAACCAACATGGGATAACATCCATATTGGAACTTGGGTGGAAAACAAGTAAATAAGATTCCGAAGCCATTCTTGTATTCCACATGATTAAGTGCATAAAATAACACATATGGCTTGCACCCAAACATAAATAAATGTCCACCAGACTTGATAAGAACCTTAGTTATGAAAAGAACAAAGCCACCTAAAAGAAAACAAGTTCCTTCACCAATTAATAATTATCTGGTATGACTTGGAGTGATATTCCATAATTGGTGAATTTTCCATAACAGATAAAAACACTACTCACTAGTGTTATCAAACTATTTTCTGTAAGGGATTATACCTAAAATTGTCCAATTATGATACACCACCTTGGTACCCACAAGTTTGGAGTGTGTACTTTTATTAAATATGCTTTAGAATAATTTTAAAGCTATTTAAAACAACAAAATCACTTAATCTACCACCCTAAATAAAAAATACAAATATTATTCAAATTTACCAAAATAAAACATGGTGCGATGTGAAATTTGATAAGGAATTCAAATATGATTTTTTAATAATTTTTAGTTTCACAAAAAAGACCAGAAAACAAGCTTTTCTTCTCAGTTTTAATAACAGAAGGACATGATTGCAAATTATAGAAATCCCAGGGGGTTATCGAAAGGTTCCATTTCTTTTTTCTTCTTCCTCGTTTCCGGCCAGAAGACCGAAGCGGCCACCATCTCGTCATCGTCGCCATGTCGATTTCCGCCGCCTCCTCGCGCAGGTATAAGAACCGGGAGGGAGTGCCGTGAGGTCCTCTTCCTCCTCGCAGTCTCCCTCTCTCTGTTGCTTCCTCGCGAGCAAACCCTAAACCTAACCGTGCGGACACCGGTCATCGCCGTCGACTCCGGCCTCCTCGGAGCAAGCCGAGACCACCAGGAGAACCAGCATGCTTTCCTTCACCTCCCCACCGAGCCTCGTTTGCTGGGAAGAGCAGAGCCGCCCGAATCAAGCCGATCCATCTTCTCCGGCCGCCGAAGGGAAAAGCTCCTCGCCTTCAAATGCTACCTCGCCTTGCTTCCCCGACACTTCCACGTGCTTCAGGGTGAGATAAGCAACCTCTGGGTGCCCTCCGTCGTTAATTTCGTCGATGAATTCCTCGGGTCGCCGCCGACCGAGCTCCGCGGCCGCGCCCTTGCACGCCGGCGAGCCGCCGGTGACCATTTGGTCACTGCGCCGCTACCTATTTGTTCACCACAAGCCCCTCTACCTCATGGAACAAAGGAATCGGACCAAAACGCAGCAAAGCCATGGATTGAATTCGACCAGAGAAGGATTTGCTCAGAGCTGATGCAATGCTGACATCAGCTTGACGTCATGGATATTTTTATTTTTTCCTTTCCTTTTATTTTATTTTTATTTTAAATCGAATCTTACAGGTGGGCCCCACCTGTCAATTTAAAAGGGCAGATTAGGAATAAAAATTGTTAACTCAATATCTTTTAAAGTACTTATCAGAAAAATATAAACAATATACCAAATTAATTAGAAAAATATAATCTAAATGATTATCAACTTTTCAAAAATATTTGATAAAGTTTAAAAATTAATATTTTCTTTCATTAAATTAAATCATTTATAATTAAGAAAAATAGGAAATAATTCATAAAATCAGAAAAATACAAATTATATGCCAAATTGCTCCAAATGACATATACAACTCACCTATGATGTTTTCAAAGTCATTTGGCCAAGTTTTCATGTGTACAATATTTTACCTAAACATTTAATTAATTTAAAATTAATAAATTAATATCTTATTTAAATCTTTTCAGAAAATTTCAAATGATATACCAAATTAAAGGGAAAAACATTTCCAACTCAAATATGACAAACATAAAACATGTTGTTTAAGTTATAAACTTGTTTCTAAAAAGTTTAATGAAAGTCTATACTGTTCCATTATAGCCAGAAAACAATTACCACAATAGTATTTTCATTATTAATAAAACCCTAGTGTTTTCACACCTATTGAGCTATCATCACAAGTTATTAGAAAGTTATGTGATGATAAAGTTAGTTGTATTAGTTTATCATTTTCAACCAAACTCTTTTTCATTAACCCTACACTTTTGGAAAATAAAATCAAACATGATTGTTACCTTTTCAATAAATGTTTTCCATGTGCTATTATGTTGTTACCTAACCAAGTAATAACTACTTATAACTAAACATGATAACAATTGTTTGCTAAGTAAAAGTGAAACACATGTAAGTCTAAAAGAAGTAATAACCACATCACCACAATTAATGAAACCATTCACCTAAAACCTGTGTGATTAAGTTATTGTATCGATCATAGCTTACTCTTGTAAGCTAGGGTATTTTACGATGCATCTCATTACTATGCATGTATCATCCTTGCCATTGTTTTCTGTAGTCCTTATCAGGACTACTTTGTTATCTTTCAGATGTCGGGATTTTCAACGAGACCCTTGAACCCGAAGACCTGGATTATTATTGTTATTTCAATATCAGGCAAGTTCATCACTTGCTCATATCCTTTGCAGTACTTCATAACAAACTAATTGCAAAAACTATATCGTATTACCACCTAGTCTCAAAAGAATGCATGATCCTATTTTTTATAATAATAGGACTAATTGAATGACTACCCGAGTGGTAGTGTTCTGTTTGGTGGGCGGATGGAACCATGGTAAGATGAATAGGTCAAAGGAAGGTTCCATCTGCACGGGAACGTATTACCTAGGAATTAATCACAAATGCCGTCGGAACTCGGTGCACCGTAAATACCGAGTTAACCATGGGTCTTCTATGGGGGGAGTAGGTCAGATGTGATATTTTCTCGTTCGCATGTCAACGGGCTGCCAGAGACGTACGCTGTAGGTTCTGCAGGACTACATGCACATGGGTGGGAGCCCTTACGTCCCACAGACTCTGGGGTCTATGAGTGTCTGTCAGGGGCGCGTAGATCTCCATCGTGAGGGGTGGAATCAGGCATTCAACCTGCTGGTGGAAATGGGTGGGCATGCGTTGTGCGGAGAAGAACGGTTTGGCTTGGACCAATAACCGGGCCCCACACCTGAGTGGGAGTGGACAGGATCTCGAGCCTGGTTGTGCAACATGGTCTTGGTCGTCCATGGGTAAAGTAACGCACCTCTGGAGAGTGTAAAAGGATGTGGCATGTTACCCCCTGTTCCGGGAAGGAATTGCGAACGCTACAGGAAAGGCAACTCCATGAAGTTCTAGTCCTGTGATGGTCTGGCGGGCATAGTTTTCAGAAGTAAAAGCAACCTCTTGAAGAAAGTTTTACAAAACCTTGCATTAGCTTATGACTCTTTCGAGTTTAAAGCTGTAGTTAGTGCATCAAACTACCACTAGATATCATGAACTTGCTGAGTAACGCTCGTTACTCATTCGTTCCCGTTTGACCCCCTGCTTAGAGTTGAAGCCCTATTGAAGTCGTCATCGAGAAGCCATCTCTGTATAAGGAAGCTAGGTGGAGTCTTATACTACTTAGCTAATAAAGCATCGTCATCAACAATGCTGATGGAGGAGAAGCTATCAAGGTGTAGGTGGAGTCCATTCTTGGATTAGCTGTTACAAGCCATAGATTAGGGCTGACATCAGCCATAGTAGATTTAGTTCTGAGCTAGAGTTCTTCTCCAGCTTGGATCTTCGAATTGCTTCTTCTGATATTTCATTTGTAAGAGATCTTCTTTGATTCTTCAAAGAGATTCTCGAGATTTTGTAATGAAGTTTGTATCCTGTAGTTTTGCCTGGACCTGATATGTTTCTGTTGTACTACTCTGAGGGATGTAATATTCACAGATAAGTCCTTCTGTGAGTATTATGTCATCGACTTGCGCACTACACATGAAGTGGTGTGCTGGGTCACCACACGGTAGTACTGCAAAATATCCCGATAGTACTGGGGCTGCTGAGAAGAAACAGTTTTAGCCATTGATTTCGACCGTTGAATCAAGACCAGTCGATCAAGTGAACATGGGGCTAAGAGAGGCTTTCCCATATCGTCTTATGGGGAGAAACCTTCAAGTCTTCACCAAGAAAAGCGCAATCAAGAAAGATGGTTCTACTTGAAGTGATCAAGATCGCCATAATCTAGCTCAAGTGGAATGCGCAAGGCAAAGGTATAACCTTGATAGGGTTTCTATTTTACCGGTCTCATGTTTTTAGTTGAGAGACCGGATTATAGGTTAGACAACCGTTCTATCAAGAGGGGCTCTCGAATGAGTTGCTTGATCGTATCGTTCGTAGAGATCTCGAACCTTTGCATACTTAGCATCATCCTTCTTGGTTATTATGTGGACTTTATCCATGTGAAGTTTTAGTGCTTGTCGTGTTCTTCATGACAAGCCCAAGTCCATAAAAACGGATTTCATATGAGAAACTTGTTTGGTTTTTGATGTTGAAGGTTTTCCGGTTTATCTCTTATTGAGAGGTCCAACCTTTCCCCATTTGGTTTTAGCTTCCCTTGTTGGACAATGATGTTTCTATGCATGATCTTGTAGAGCTCTTTGTTGCGAATTCAACGATCCAGAGATCATCAAAAAATGGAGTCCGTATGAAAAAGATATTACCGTTTCGGTTTTGGTGTTTGTGCAGTTTCGCATGGGGCGGTAGTACCGGCCCTGCGCAAATTTGGGCACAACGGTTCGATTTCTAGGGAATCTATTTAAGGGGTATTCTTCCCCAATGGTTCCCTAACTCTTCTAGCAAGTTTGCACCTCCATTGTTGACCTTCCTAATCTTACTTTCTCTTTATCCCTCCAATTATTCTTGCTCCCATTTGAGGAAAAGAGAGAGGAGATGTAGATCTACAACTGCACCAATCAATCCCTCCTCTTTGTGAGGGGAACCTTCTATATCTAGATCTAGGGATTCATTTGTTGTTTTCCTTGTTCTTCCTTCTTCCTACCTCCATAGCATTAGTTGCTTTGGTGGGATTTGGGAGAGAAATTCTTGACCACTTTGTGTGTTCTTGCCATTGCATTAGGTGCATCGGTTTGAGTTCCCCATGGGATTCGTGAGAGAGAAGTTCGTGAGCTTGTTACTCTTGGGCGCTTGGTGACCGGAGAGATTGTTCCTCTTGGGTGTATTGAACATCCTAGATGGTTAGTGCTTGGGGCTTCCACCTTGTTGCAAGAAGCTTTGTTGAGAGCCTCCAATTGAGTTGTGGAGATAGCCTCAACCCCGTGTAAGGTTTGGTCAACGCCTTCAAGTCGACCTCATAGTGGAAACGAGCATCTCCCTCACCGGAGAAGATCAAGGAGAAAAAGGTGTGCACATCCGTGCTATTGAGGAGCGCCTAGGTGGCTCCGCACCTCTCCAACGAAGACGTACTTCCCTTGGGAAGGAACTTCGGTAATCACATCGGTGTCTCCTTGTGCTTCGGTTATTTCTACACTCCAGCTCGTTACTTATGCATTTGCCTTTGTGATAGCCATCGTGCTTGAAGTCATCTATCTTGCTATTACATAGTTGTATATCTTGCTTAGTATATGATAAGGGGTGGCCCAATCTTCTCAGTGAACTCACAGATAACTTCTGAATTGATAACTAGTGCGCCACTAAGAACTCTCCGGCTGATCCCTGAAGCCAATGCAACAGATAGCAACCCAATGGATATTCTTAACTCCACACTCTTGCACAAGTAATCCACCGACTACAAGTGGTCCTGTACCGTCTTATTCCCAGTGGAACAGCAGGTAACACGTAAAGTTTGCAGATGAACTTCCAGTATGAAAGGCTAACAAGCAGTTTCAACTAGAGGTTATGGGGTTTGTTTGATTCAATCGTAGTCTACTCTATTCCACACGCAGGTGGTAGCTATATATGAGGGAGGGGTGCGGCCACAAGCTCCTTGCGCAAGCAAACCCTCTCCTACATGACTAGGACTCCTATTTCCTAACACATATGGATACAAACCGACCCCACACACAAAGGGGTGCGGCCATATTGGTATACAGACCAATTGGACTCGTTTTGGAAACTGGCAGAAAACTATTCGTGGCTTGTTTCGGTCACCACGGCTTGCACGAGTCGAATTTCTTGATGGGGCCGGATCCATTGGAAAGCCCATCAAATTCCCTATCCGTAGAGTGCTTGTTTGCTGTATTTGGAGCCCGTATGAAGAATCCATGACTATTTCAAATTCGGGACTCCTGGCAGTCCGAACTGAAACATCAATTCCTTGTAGTTGTTTTCCATGCCTCCTTCTTCTGCTCCTTGCTTCCTCTTCTCCGTCCATGTTTGTGTTATCAATAAACCTAATCATACATATCATAGGCTTAGGTAGTATAACGTTCTCACAAACACAAACATTATTTATTAATAGGAAAGAATTCACCTTATAATAAACATCAGTGAGACTCAATATTTCCTTCCAACTCAAGCATGAATAAACCTCATGGACCTCTATTATGTCCATATCATCCTCCCTTTCTTCAAGACAAGCCGTCCTCGGCTTGTAGTAAGCTGAAAGTGGGAGAAACAAAAAGAACAACGTGTATGCACAATACAAATATCTATAATGAGGTGCATTAGTTGTTATCATATCATAAAATTGTGCCCTATACATGTGACCACGAATTTTTCTTAAAAACATCACATCATTGTCATAGCACTCCATAAAATAGCAATCACAATTGCAAATATAAGTGAAGCTCAATAAATCATGATCAAAGGGAGAATCATATGTGTATATATTTTTATTGTTTAGTATCAATTCAAGTATTCTCACAGAAGATCTATGATCAAATTTATGTTTATTACTACACTCAAAGGTGGAAACATGTTTATTATTTTCATCATGAAAATTTCAACTTAATTTGCAAATATAAGTGAAGAGCAATTTATTAGCACATGTATGTGACAAGTATTGTGGCAAACCAAACATATGTGTAAAATCATGTTCATATGTAGGAAGTTCTAGCTTATTTACCCAAGGTAAAACAATATTCAATTCGGCCAGTTTATCACAAGTTATGCATATATGATCCACCATAAAAATTTCACTCATGTTATAGTCACCAATCAAGTTAAAAGTGAAAGAAGAAACATAATTGCTAGAATTGACATATGAAATTTCAGCAACCTTTTTCATAGCACTTTGCACATTAATTGATTCATTTAACATGATGTAATCCACAATATCATTAGGTGGTATTTTAGCAAGTACTTCTTTATGTGAAATCAAAACCACATGATTAAATTTCGAAATTAGCACATTATCACATGTAGTTGGACTATCTATGCTTGTTAACTCACAAGAATCAACTAGCAATTTAGTGGGTTCACATAAATCAATACTTGAGAGGGGTAATACGAAATCAGCACCTTTATCGATAGCATCCTCCTCAGAATAATTAGGTACCAATTCAACTATCTCAAGTGGTGATGCAGGTTCTACTTGTTGTGGCTCCCTTTCTTCAAAAGTAACCTGCATATCACAAGAAACAAAACTAGGCACAATGGCATGCTCCTCCAATGGTTGTGGTGATGGTGGTGGTGGTGCAGGTTGTACTATAGGCTCCCTTTCTTCAAAAGCAACCTGCACATCACAAGACACAACACTAGGAGTAGACATAGTTACATTAGTAGAAACAGCCTCATAGGTCTTCTTAACCTCTACAGATCTCATAACCAATGGTTGATGTCTAATTCTTTTAAATGTTGTAGGACTTTCATGAAATATCCAATCTCTCCTATTATTCCAAAAGAATTGTATATCAGGATAATGGCTATCAAAATTAACCTTATAGGCATCGCACCAAAAATCACTCAACAAAAGGTGACAACAAGTAAATGCTCTAGGAAACACATGACACCTAAGTCGTATTGTTTTATCATAAATAGTTAACGGAACGAAAGTAGCATGAGTAATGGGAAGTGGAGCACCATTAGTTTTTAACATAAATGAAGTGCGAGTTGCATAAGATGTCAACTGTAATGCTTCAACAACCTCAATACTAACAAAACTATACAACCGTGTACCCTTATCAAGAGTAATAGCAACAGTACTACCATTGATGTCTCCGCTGAAGTGGAACAAATTTGGTGCAAGTATTCCACTAGAATCCTCCTCCCAGAAAGCATCACTGCACACAGAAGAACTAGAAAACTCCATTGATTAACTTGTTAGTAACAAAATAACAATGGGATGTGGTGTTCTCTCACAACTCACTCAAAAATCTAGCAAGACAATATTATCTTACCGTTCCAAAGTGAATAGAAATACTTACCAACAAGTAGTGGCAACTAATATGCTTTGATGTGAAGAAGAGAATACCCAGGGTGCTAACAATCACAAGACAAACAAGGTATATGGTGGGGCTTGGTATGGATACCTAACAACACCAAAATAACAATTCCTATTTGCTGTCCAATGTGATATAAAAAGCACAGGAAACACACACCAAGTATGGAGACAAATGTGGCAATGCAAATATATGGAGGAAATTTTGCAATGCACTGGAAAGACACTAGCCAAGCTCAAATAATATCCAGGCACAAGATTGCTCAATGGTGTGTCAATATAGCAATGAATGAAAACAGCTCCACAAATATATCAATGTATCTCAAGGCCTTTTTCCTTTTTCTCAATTCTGTTTTTCTCTTTTTCTCTTTTCTCTTTTTCTGGCCAAATAACAACACAAGGAGCAAGTGGTAACAATGCTATGAACAATGTGACACAAATATATGATAAAGAGCAGCCTGAAAACGAGCAAAAGATAGCTAGTCTTATGGGTTGTGTACCTAAAATTTTGCTGTAAATAGGCTTTGGCTAAGGCTCACAAAGATCAGCACAAGAAACCGTGTGGTATGGCAGTGATTATGAGGTAAACGTGTGGTGAAAAAGTGCGCGCAGGTGCTTTCTGTTGGTGGCGAACGGAAATAGCACGGGTTCCGCGCTTGGCCGGTACGGCGCAGAACCAGCGGCCAAAGGATCCGAAACGCGCGCGCGGAGTAGTTTGCGAGGGGACAACGCAGGTGCTTTTCTTTTGTTGCCCTGGATTAGCGCGTAGCGCTGTTTCCGACACGGAAACGAATCGCGTGATTCGCGTTGGCTGCTAGCTGTCGGTGGCCAGACGCGCTTTCAACGCGTTTTGTGGCGCAGCGATCGGCGAGTTTTGGCTGGTGGTGGTATCCGTGCGCGGATCGTGGATCGAAACCCCACGATTGGAACTCAGCGCACGTATCGAGACGGTGGGCGGAAGGGCCACACCGCGCGCGAGTCGACCCGCGGGAGAGGACCGCGTGGAAGCGAATCGGGATCCGAGTGCGTTACCGCGTGGACAATGATGTGTGTGCGGATCCGGACAACGCGACAGACGGCGGCCTGCACGCGGTGGATTTCGACGCGCGCGGATAGAAGCTTGACCGGTAGCGGCTTGTTTTGTCTGGGAGCAGCGCGGCAGCGAATCGGAAGACCAGGTGAAAATTGTCGCTCCGATCCAGCAAGGAAACTGATGGTGGCTAGGGCAAAGTATAGCGGATTTGGCAAATATTTTTGGTGGGATTTTCTGGTATAGGTCTAAACAACAGATGAACTAGATGAACCCTAATAGACAAAAACTAAAAACGGAAAAAAAAAAGGAACGCAAATCAACAAGAACAGCAACTAGTAGATGCAAATTGGTGTTGATCTAGGCTCTGGCACAAACTACACTATTTTTGTGGGGCAATTTTCTGGATAGGTAATAAAAACACTCAAAGTAAAGGGAAATTGATAGCTCACCGAGGCAACCTGTAAATCTGATACCAAGATGATAAGGGGTGGCCCAATCTTCTCAGTGAACTCACAGATAACTTCTGAATTGATAACTAGTGCGCCACTAAGAACTCTCCGGCTGATCCCTGAAGCCAATGCAACAGATAGCAACCCAATGGATATTCTTAACTCCACACTCTTGCACAAGTAATCCACCGACTACAAGTGGTCCTGTACCGTCTTATTCCCAGTGGAACAGCAGGTAAC
Source organism: Alopecurus myosuroides (assembly GCA_028641055.1). NCBI lineage: Eukaryota > Viridiplantae > Streptophyta > Magnoliopsida > Poales > Poaceae > Alopecurus > Alopecurus myosuroides. The sequence continues at coordinate 383,406,147 of CM054058.1, forward strand.
ACGTAAAGTTTGCAGATGAACTTCCAGTATGAAAGGCTAACAAGCAGTTTCAACTAGAGGTTATGGGGTTTGTTTGATTCAATCGTAGTCTACTCTATTCCACACGCAGGTGGTAGCTATATATGAGGGAGGGGTGCGGCCACAAGCTCCTTGCGCAAGCAAACCCTCTCCTACATGACTAGGACTCCTATTTCCTAACACATATGGATACAAACCGACCCCACACACAAAGGGGTGCGGCCATATTGGTATACAGACCAATTGGACTCGTTTTGGAAACTGGCAGAAAACTATTCGTGGCTTGTTTCGGTCACCACGGCTTGCACGAGTCGAATTTCTTGATGGGGCCGGATCCATTGGAAAGCCCATCAAATTCCCTATCCGTAGAGTGCTTGTTTGCTGTATTTGGAGCCCGTATGAAGAATCCATGACTATTTCAAATTCGGGACTCCTGGCAGTCCGAACTGAAACATCAATTCCTTGTAGTTGTTTTCCATGCCTCCTTCTTCTGCTCCTTGCTTCCTCTTCTCCGTCCATGTTTGTGTTATCAATAAACCTAATCATACATATCATAGGCTTAGGTAGTATAACGTTCTCACAAACACAAACATTATTTATTAATAGGAAAGAATTCACCTTATAATAAACATCAGTGAGACTCAATATTTCCTTCCAACTCAAGCATGAATAAACCTCATGGACCTCTATTATGTCCATATCAGTATAAGTGGTGGGTGCACATAGGTTAACCTAGCTTGTATAGGTTTTGTGCTTGATAAATTAAACGCTAGTTTTATTTTGCATGTTCTCAAGTCTAAACCGTAATTATTTTAAAGCGCCTATTCACCCCCCCTCTAGGCGGTATCCTTGTACTTTCACCAGCTTGCCACATCTTTCGCATCTAATTGTAGGACATTTGGAAGCATAATGCCCAGGCAGATTGCAGTTAAAGAAGGGCTCAAATTTACCCGTGATTCCTGCAGCAGGAGCATCTATAGGGCTCGCCTTGTTCGCCACCTACCCCTTGGATGCCATCGGTCCCTGTTTCTGCTTCTGCGCCGCGGCTTCCCATCGATCTCGATCGGGAAGGCGCCCCTCTCGATCCGCAACAGAGTTTGATCCCGAGCCCTCCGGCAGGTTTTGGTGCCAGACCATAGGACGGTTGCTGGTGTTGTTGTTGCTTCCTCCCCTCGCACCTAGCCCAGATCTTCCTCCTCCCCGACGAACATCATGTCCGCCTCCACGGTCCCCCATCGATCTCGATGAGTTCCGCGCTCGCTTAGGGTTCGTCTGCGCCCGCGGAGGAGAAGCCACCACTTGCGCAAACGACCGTCGGTCCCCCGCCACCAAGCAAAGGATTCCCGCTCCGAAGGGATGGAAACCCTAGGTTTCTCCCAAAAATGGCGGAAGATCTGGTGGAGAATGAGATTTTGGGGGCGGAGTAGGTGGGGTGGGGGTGGGGGTATGGATATGTACCTCGGCTCCAGCTGTCTCGCCCGGGGCTACCTGTCTGCCATTGACGGGAATAGTAGTCGTGTCGAGATCCGCCTCCGACCGAGCTTTGTCCTGCTCCGCGCACACCGTCGGGTTCTCTCCCAGAATACCGTGCGCCGCGGACCGTGCCGGTGGTACGTACCCGTACGCGACACAAGTCGCCGTGGCGACGTTCTCCGGCTGCTCCGGAACCCGCACCACATAGCGCGCGAACCTGACGAACTCGCCGCGATCCACCCTCTCATCCTCCTTGAGCGAGCGCACATCAAGGATCTCCTTCTGCTCGTCCAGCAGGAGTATCCTCCCAACATCGCGACGGACGATGAGCACGCCATCGAGGAAGGCTAGCACTCGATCGCCGTCGGTGTGCGGCGCGTAGGTCACTCTCTAGCGGAGAACGTGGTGGGAGACGTCCACCTCCATCAACAACCGTCGACTTGGGCTTAGATCAAGCAGCTTTTGCCAAATCCTCGTCGAGATGCATATGAGATGAACGTCGCGGCACAAATTATTGATCTGCTGAGGAAATTGCACATAACACCAACTATTGGGGCTTTTGTTGCAACAAACCACAATCCTATCATTTTTTTGCACAAAACACCAATGTTTGGGGTAATTACTTGCACAGAACACAAAATACGTTTTGAGAGGTAATTAACTATCTGGGCCCACGCAGGACACCAAAATATATACAAAGATAAGTATGTTCTAAATGCTCTATCTTTGCATAAGATGTTTTATGGTGCCTTTTGCAAATTTCTAGCAAAAACAATTATCAGTCTAAAGGCCAAGAGGCCAAGGTGGCGTCCCATTTGGTCAAAAAAAAAAAGCTGTCAAAAGTTATGTACATGAAAATAATCATGCTCTCTATCCGGGAGTCTAACCTGTGTGGTGTCAGTTAGTTAATTATGTCTAAAAAATAATCATGAAAATAACCAGACAATTAATTACCTCTCAAAACGTATTTTGTGTTCTGTGCAAGTAATTACCCCAAACATTGGTGTTTTGTGCAAATAAATGCTAGGGTTGTGGTTTCGTGCAACAAATGCCCCAATAGTTGGTGTTATGTGCAATTTCCTCTGATCTGCTCAACTGAAACCGTTCCAAGGTTGCCACCGTGCCACGCTTGTAATATTTGAGAGACACTATCACTATTAAATTCTGATAATTTAGCTCAGATTAAATTCTGAACGTTCTGAATATGCTCTGCACTTGTATTTATACCCTTATGCCTTCAGAGCATCAATATAATCGTTCGGAACTGAATTCCCTAGTTCGTACACCACCAGCGGTGCAAACAAAGCAACATAGGAGATTGTGAGAAATAGAACAGCAGACAACTATATAGTTTCTTATTAGACAACTATCTAGTTTTGCTTTGATCAATGCTAGTTTGCTGGGTGGCTTTCCTGATTTATGTGGGACATGCGGACACCCGCAAAGATTACATGGCTAGCCGCATAATCCCACGTAGCATACGCGGGCGATTCTCGGGACTCCGCAGGTCGTCCCACTTACATCCTGAATTCTGCCTCCGCGGAGTAGATATAGCCCGACCCGACGGCGCCGTCGCCGGTTCCGGTTCCGGCTCGATGCTGAGTTCAAAGCAGATCCGGAAACAAAGTTATATAGTAGGGGAGGGCTAGAGAGGAGTAGGGATCTGAAGGACGGGAAAACATAAGTGATTTCTCTGCCAGATCGAGGAAGGTATCGTTTGTCTACACATTCATGGGGGGCGCCCTGCAGCGACGTCGCCGGAGAACCCGAGAACTGCGTAAGCCTCCTTCCTTCTTGCGAGCAGATCCCTGCCACGTTCGGTCGGCTCTACGTTTTCCTCTCCAATCGAGCTCCTTTAAAGTTTTAACTTTTTGGCAAGAGGAAGCAACGGGGAATTTCAGCTTGCATAGGTTAACGTATCAGAAAACAAATAAATAAAGTTATTTTTCGGAGGAGGTCCCAAGAGATTTGGTGCCTTTTCTGCTTTTCTTCTATTAGTTCATGTCTCGCTACCATAACCATCCTTGTTGTGTCGCAGGTTGGTGTATTGGTTCGACTGGTAAGAGAAAGAGATTACCCTGTCGACAAGATGACAATCAAGCTGGCAAAATTATAATAAATCCTATCACGGCAACGACAAGTTTAATCCAAGACCTTTCTCTTAAAAGAAAGGGTTTACCCTATCGAGACGATGCCAATGATGATAGGGATAATTAACAAGGTGCCCTCAGTTGGCACCACGATCTCAGTTTTACCCCTAGCGCCGAATCGACCTCAGTTTTGCCCCTAGTCAGTGCGCAAGGACTCTTTTCGCTGCTCCCACCGTTATTTTCGGCCCCCCGTTAGGATCCTGACCTGTGGGACCCATCATACAACCGTTGGCGCGGCCTGTGGGCCCCAGCTGTTGAGCGTTGGCGCGGTTTGTGTGCCCCATCTGTTGACGGTTGGCGCTGCATGTGGGCCCCACCAGTTGACCGTTCCTTGCGGCCCAATGTCACATGAGGCCCAATGTCAACATGTAGACTACACATTATCAATTTATATTTATTAATCAGTACATGCAGACTACGCATTATCCATTTATTAAACCATCAAATTATTCGTATTAATAATATAAAATATACTGTGCTCAACTCAAATTTTTTATGTTATCTTAGAAAACATAATGCAGCTCTTTTAGAAAATATTATTCGTTAAAGCACATCTCTTATATATAAATTTTGTTTACAATGTGCAGATTTTAAAGCGATGATTAGAAAGGATAAAACTTCTAAACAGTGGGTACATTTGGACAAATATAAGAACATAACTTTATATATAGGGCTTATATATAATTAAACATACTTAGAAAGGATAACTGGCCCCACTTTACATATAATCAGTGGGGCCGGATAAACATTACATTTAACTAAAAAAAAAAAAGGGCTAGCCCTAACTGCTCCCGCTCTGCATGCATGCGGGAGCCCTTCCCGCGCTCCGGCGCCGCCCTACTTCCTCCACTCCGCCGCCCGGATCTCCATCTCCTGCTTGATCCGGGCGCTGCGGTTCTCCGCCCGCATCCTCTCCTCCTGCCTCTCACGGGACCGCTTGATGCTGGCCCGGAAAGCCTTCGCGTCCTCCTTGGCCTCCTTCTTCTCCATCGCCTTCAACTCCTTCTTCTCCAGCCGCTCCAGTGTTTTGAGGCGGCGGTTCGTCTTGGGGGAGATGTCCGACGTCTTGGTGGTGGTGGAAGGGACGGGGCGGTGGACGAAGGGCGGCGTCGGCGATCGCTCCCGATTGGGAGAGTCGTCGACGGGAAGCACGATGGGCAGGACGTCCAACTCCGCCTCGGGCCACTCGGCCTCGTACCAAGGCAGAGCCTTGGGGTGGTTGTCCTCATCGGAGACCGACTCCGGGCTTGAAGGTAGTGAGTAGGAAGACATTGTGCGTTAGGGCTTGAAGGGAGAGAAAGGGCAAATGGCTGGAGAGGGATGAGAATACGGAGGACGACTGAAGGAATATTTAAAGACACGATTAGACGTGAATTTATTTGGGTAGATGAAGCAAACTGTGTGAAGACCTTGGACGCAGTGTATTAGAGTAGATGCATGGTCAAAGCGGTGTAGAACAGGCATAGGCGTAGGCGTAGGCCGGACAGCTATTGATACGGAGTACGAGCGCGTGTGCATTCGTCAGTCGAAGTGATTCGACGTTGCATGCGTGTATTAAAGAGGTGAAGAGAAGAAAGTCCAAAGTCTCACGCCAAATCCTGCACATTGATGCGTATCTTCTGAAAACTAGGCGTGGAGGGCTGCGTCGCTGCAAATGCGACGCGACTCGTGTTTCTGAAACCAGGCGTGGAGGGCTGCGTCGCTGCAAATGCGACGCGACTCGTGTTTCTGAAACAAGGCGTGCAGGACTGCTGAAAATGCGACGCGACGTTAACTATTTTCTTCTTCTGCCACGTTGTTTACTCTGAAAAAACGAGGCGTGCATGCACCGGGCTGGTGAACGGGGCCGTTACATTGAGACAAAACACCCAGTCCATGCACCGCTTCATTTTCGATCGTTTGATCGTAAGGAACGGTGCAGATCGAGTCCATGCATGCAAACTACGGCGGCAACGGCCTGCAGACGCTGAGACGAGCGCTTCTCTGTGCGGGAACGCAATCTTGGACATACAAAGCACACAACACACCTATACTAACATGGTATGTCACCCCCTAGCTTGTGTTGGGATCCAGACGCTCCGTAGCCCCCCTCCCGGTGAAACCCTAGCCCCGCTGGAGAAATACCGGACTTATACGGAAACACGCGGTAACAGCGTCGAAAGGGGGTAGCAATGTGGAACTATTTGCTTGGTTGTGCTAGGATAGCCCATAGGAACACAAAACAAAAAGGTAGAACCCACCTCTTCGGAAGATTCACGGTGTTTGGTCCGATACGGGAGTTTCACCCTGTAATCGCCTACGAGAGAGAAGTGGATGCCGGTGAAGCCGGGTCACACCCCAGAGAGTAATCTTGGACATACAAAGCACACAACACACTTATACTAACATGGTATGGCACCCCCTAGCTTGTGTTGGGATCCAGACGCTCCGTAGCCCCCCTCCCGGTGAAACCCTAGCCCCGCTGGAGAAATACCGGACTTATACTGAAACACGCGGTAACAGCGTCGAAAGGGGGTAGCAATGTGGAACTATTTGCTTGGTTGTGCTAGGATATCCCATAGGAACACAGAACAAAAAGGTAGAACCCACCTCTTCGGAAGATTCACGGTGTTTGGTCCGATACGGGAGTTTCACCCTGTAATCGCCTACGAGAGAGAAGTGGATGCCGGTGAAGCCGGGTCACACCCCAGAGAGAAATCTTGGACATACAAAGCACACAACACACCTATACTAACATGGTATGGCACCCCCTAGCTTTTGTTGGGATCCAGACGCTCCGTAGCCCCCCTCCCGGTGAAACCCTAGCCTCGTTGGAGAAATACCGGACTTATACGGAAACACGCGGTAACAGCGTCGAAAGGGGGTAGCAATGTGGAACTATTTGCTTGGTTGTGCTAGGATATCCCATAGGAACACAGAACAAAAAGGTAGAACCCACCTCTTCGGAAGATTCACGGTGTTTGGTCCGATACGGGAGTTTCACCCTGTAATCGCCTACGACAGAGAAGTGGATGCCGGTGAAGCCGGGTCACACCCCAGAGAGCAATCTTGGACATACAAAGCACACAACACACCTATACTAACATGGTATGGCACCCCCTAGCTTGTGTTGGGATCCAGACGCTCCGTAGCCCCCCTCCCGGTGAAACCCTAGCCCCGTTGGAGAAATACCGGACTTATACGGAAACACGCGGTAACAGCGTCGAAAGGGGGTAGCAATGTGGAACTATTTGCTTGGTTGTGCTAGGATATCCCATAGGAACACAGAACAAAAAGGTAGAACCCACCTCTTCGGAAGATTCACGGTGTTTGGTCCGATACGGGAGTTTCACCCTGTAATCGCCTACGAGAGAGAAGTGGATGCCGGTGAAGCCGGGTCACACCCCAGAGAGCAATCTTGGACATACAAAGCACACAACACACCTATACTAACATGGTATGGCACCCCCTATCTTGTGTTGAGATCCATACGCTCCGTAGCCTCCCGGTGAAACCCTAGCCCTGCTAGAGAAATACCGGACTTATACGGAAACACGCGGTAACAACGTCGAAAGGTGGTAGCAATGTGGAACTATTTGCTTGGTTGTGCTAGTATAGCCCATAGGAACACAAAACAAAAAGGTAGAACCCACCTCTTCGGAAGATTCACAATGTTTCCACCTCTTATTCTTTGAAATCTCTAGTCTTGTATTCGAGGAATCTCATTTTAGTGATGGATTTCGTTCTAATGTTTATAAATCCTATTTATATTTTTACTAGACTTGTATTAGACCTATATAATGCAATTCCGAAGCCCAAAAATTTATTGGATGAATATTCGTATTATTTATTTTCTTTTGAATAATAATGGTATTAATCGAAAATCGTAAATAAAACAAGTTTAAAACATCAAAATGAAAAAATAACTTTGGATCTTTCTTAGTCACACCAAAATGAAGCTTTGGTGAGATTTTGACCTTATTTGAGTTCAAAAGGTTTGAAACTCATCTCATTATCTTGAACTCTCTACTAGACTGTTCAAGATATCATATGTTACACAAGGTTTTTTCGTTCCATTCTTTATAAGACAGGTTTATATTTTTTTCTCGTTACTATATGACATAACAGTACTATGTGCGTCGCCAATATATTTTTTTGATTTTTTTTGAATTATTTATGCTCATTTCAAGCTTGGTCAACCCTCTGTTTGACCAGCCGAAAAGCTTCTAGAAGGAAACACAGAGATTCGACCTGGGCTGTTGGATCGACGCCTTCTAGAAGGAATCGTGCATCGGACGGATGCGCTCGCAGCCACAGCGATCCGCGAGACGTTCGTTCTGCGCTCTGATTGGTTGGTACGTTGGCCACAGGGATCGATGGTTCTACATATGATTTCTTTGCTGTTAAGTATTATAAACCATGTTATTTAAATAAAAAATATAATGAAACTTCAGATTTACTACAGAGATGATTTTTATCAGTTTTACATATGATGTTTCTATTAAACCATGTTATTTAAATAAAAAATAAAAAATAGAAGAATTATTCAAAACATAATGAAACTTCAGATTTACACTATACATGTAGAATAGATGTATAGGAAATTCATTTGGTTGATTTATAAAATATGCCAAAAAATGTTGAAGCACAAATGGGGGTATTTACCCTAGCTTCGAACCTCATTTGAAGCACATTTCAAACCAGAATTGAGCGATGGTTGCAAATGAGCATAAAAATTTCAAAACAAATCAAAATGACATGAATCCAACACACAACGTTGTTATATGTGATATAGTTGATCCTCAAATTTCTATGGATAATTTTGGCAAGGTCGAATTTTTCATGAAATTATAAACGGGGGTATTTACCCTTGCTTCGGACCTCATTTGAAGCACATTTCTCACGAGAATTGAGCGATGGTTGCAAATGAGCATAAAAAATTCAAAACAAATCAAAATGACATGAATCCAACACACAACGTTGTTATATGTGATATAGCTTATCCTCAAATTTCTATGGATAATTTTGGCATGGTCGAATTTTTCATGAAATTACAAACGGGGGTATTTACCCTAGCTTCGGACCTCATTTGAAGCACATTTCTCACGAGAATTGAGCGATGGTTGCAAATGAGCATAAAAAATTCAAAACAAATCAGAATGACATGAATCCAACACACAACGTTGTTATATGTGATATAGCTGATCCTCAAATTTATTTGGTTAATTTTGGCAAGGTCGAATTTTTCATGAAATTATAAACGGGGGTATTTACCCTTGCTTCGGACCTCATTTCAAGCACATTTCTCACGAGAATTGAGCGATGGTTGCAAATGAGCATAAATAATTCAAACACATTCAAAATGACATGAATCCAACGCACAACGTTGTTATATGTGATATAGTTGCTCCTCAAATTTATTTGGTTAATTTTGGCAAAGTCGAATTTTTCATGAAATTATAAACGGGGGTATTTACCCTTGCTTCGGACCTCATTTCAAGCACATTTCTCACGAGAATTGAGCGATGGTTGCAAATGAGCATAAATAATTCAAAAACATTCAAAATGACATGAATCCAACACACAACGTTGTTATATGTGATATAGTTGCTCCTCAAATTTATTTGGTTAATTTTGGCAAGGTCGAATTTTTCATGAATTTATAAACGGGGGTATTTACCCTTGCTTCGGACCTCATTTCAAGCACATTTCTCACGAGAATTGAGCGATGGTTGCAAATGAGCATAAATAAGTCAAAACAAATCAAAATGACATGAATCCAACGCACAACGTTGTTATATGTGATTTACCCTAGCTTCAGACCTCATTTGAAGCACATTTGCCCAAAATTTTGGAATGACTTAGTTCAACATGCATCATATATACAACATTATTCAAACATTCTTTTCGCTTTTAATCTACATTCTGGCTCGTGATTGCGTTCAGAAATTCTCAAAATTAATTAAAAACGCGAACTCGTTGAAATAGGCTAAAATTCATAGATTCGACGATAGTTTTACAGAAAGCTAGACGGCATAATTTAACTAAAAACATTGAAAAAACTTAAAAAAAAAACTACGGTTGCCCGAGAGGCCTAGTCGTCGCCCTCCTCCTAGACGTCGTCCTCTACTCCTCTCCTCGTCGTCCTCATCGCTGTCGTCGTAGGCCAGCATGCTGGAGGGCCCCGCCTCGTGGTCGTTCTTGGCTAAGGGCGATGGGTTCGCCAGCGTAGCGATCGCATGCCGCTCCGCTCTGCCTCGGATCCGCAGCCGGTGCAGCTGCGCCTGCTCGGAGGGATGGCGGCGGTCCCGCCTCTCGCTCTGCAGGGCAGCCTTGCGCCGGTCGCTCTCGTACAGCGCGACGACCGCCTGCTGTTCATCCGACGCGCGGTTGCGGCGAGCTCCCGGTAGACCTGGCGCTCCGCCTGCTCCCTCTGGTGGGTCTCCAGGGATGCACGAACAGCGGCAGCCTCGGCCGCTGCCGCCGCCTCCTTTAGCCAGGAGCGGGACCGTGTGGAACGCCTCCTCGTTCCGCCATGTTTCGAACGAGTAGACGGTGGCGTGCTGCTCGGGCCAGATAGGCTGCATCCGCCTGAGCCTCCTCCAGCGCGGCGCCTCCTGCGGCGGCTCCTGCTCGGGCGCCGCCTCCTCCTGCGGCGGCTCCTGCTCGGGCGCCGCCTCCTCCGGCGGCTGCTGCTGCTCGGGCCCCGCCTCCTCCTGCGGCAGCTGCTGCTCGGGCGCTGCCTCCTCCGGCGCCGGCTGCTCGTTCTCCTCGCCGTCATTGTGGCCCCGCGTCGCGGCCGTGGGTCGGCAGTACAACGGCGAGTTGCGCCATGCACGGAGTCGGCGAGGCATCGTCTCGGGGTGTCTGGTGAAGTGCGGCGAGGGCGATGAGAGTTTGTGCGGTGAGGGCGAGGAGATGAACGGCGAGAATGGGGAGAGCGGCGAGCGGTGAGGGGCCTTTTGTAGCCCTGGCGGGTCATTTACTGCGACGCGCGTGCCGTTACTCCGGCAGACTTTGAACGACCCGGGGGCCCACGGTTTTTCCACGCGTCGCTGACAGCTCTGGCCAGCGTGGGCTGCCCCGCCTTTTCGCCCCCCAAGCCGAACCCAGCGGTGGTGGTGGTGGTGGTGGTGGTGGTGGTGCCGCAGGTGCTCGTGGCGCAGCAGGGGATGGTGCGGCGGTGGCGGCGGCGTGAGCGGCAGCGCACGACGGCGGGTCAACTAAATTGGGCGGCAGCGCACGACGGTGGTGGCGGGAAACTCGGGTGTGGACTATTCAGCGTAGTCAACTAATTGTGCGGTCCCACCTGTAAGCTCCGGATGGTTTCAACGAACTTGGCAGTCCCACCCGGACCCACTTCGCGAAACGGAGTCTGACTCCTCGGTCCCACTTCGCGAAACGGAGTCGACTCCAAACTTACCGTTCCAGCCTCTCCATAGTAGTTGCGCACAGACTAGGGGCAAAACTAAGGTCGATTCAGCTCTAGGGGTAAAACTGAGTACAAGTGGTCCGCTATGGGCAATTCGATAAATGACCCATGATGATATGCAAGCTGGCAAAGTGATAAGTTCAACTCCAGACCTTCCCGAGGTACAAAGGTGTTAAATTCTGATGATTGCAAGCATCACTCGTCACTGTGACTGCTCCCGTCCGACTAATTCTTTGACTATGATAGGCTAGCTCAATATATTGATTTATAAACAGAGAAAAAAAAATCATTTTGGCGACATCGTACACTGACTGAATTAGTAGTAATGAGAATTTCACAATTTCTTCTAACTATAACTGTTCTCTTTGAAAAGGCTGGTAACATGTCCAACACATCTCTCCAAAATATCATGCTCAAGTTGGGTGCTTTACTACTCTCTCCGTTTATTCTTGTAACCACTCTCCGTTCATTTTTGTAATGTGCATTTTCGTTGTCTGAATTCACGCTTCAGCCAACAATTAGCCTAAATAATTTGTGAGCTATGTGCCTCAAGATTGGTACGATTGGATTCATATTTAAAGGCACTTGACAATCATTAGGGTTTTGTAATTTATAACAAACTATTGCAGCAAAAAATTAATGGTCGAAAATTGATTTTATACATTCCAGCTACGGCATGTAAAAATGAATGGAAGCAGCATTGCGTAGCACTATGTTGCTAGTGTTGTGCTGTAACCAGTATCATGTGGCCATTGATTAGAATATTCACTCCAGAAGAAATTGGAAAAACTGTTAATCTTTCCACCTGCTTCATAATCCTCCTCAAAGCTTTGATTCTGCCGCTGTGGTACCTAAATCCATTAAAACACAATAAGATTCTAAAATTGTGCTCTAAATGTTATGGGTTTGATCTCTTGATTTTGTGCTACCTAAATCCAGAACTAAATGAATCGGGCTATGTGTTCTTCCCCGCTTTCTTCATCTTTATGATCTTCCATATGAAGTATCTCTTTGGTTAACCAGGATCATTTTCATATACAGTGTAACATCCAAAACTGTTAGATTCTATTTCACGGGCTTCAATTTGTTTAACTTTTTAGATACGTTATTTGTACCCAACACAGAAGTTACATATTAGTTTCTGTTTCTGCTTTCATTTAACTTATAGCATTGTTGGCTACTAATGCAACAATATTATATTTCATGCTGTAGTTGTTAATTGGTGTTAGGTGTTAGCAACTGTCTCTTTTCCCCTCAGAATTTGCCATGTACTGAGGCACTCAACAGGGTAAACACCGCCAGAAGATGGGTGTGCGGCATCTTCTTTGTTTTGTAATGGGTTTAGATCATGGGGGGAATGAGGAAATTCAAGAAAGAATAGATGATTCTTATTGCTTGAATATTCTGTATATATACCTATGTAATGGAGCGCACCCTGTGCAATCATGTGCAGAGCTACCTCGGCTACAATGTTACTCTGTTTGGTTTACTGTTATTCATTCTCCAGTTGAAGTAATGTCTTTACAATCTCAATGTTGATCTTTTGTCCAATGCTTGTGTGTGCAGGACATACTGTTTCGTATACATTCCCTAATGCCAATGTGTGAAGCTGCTCGTGCTGCTAGCCTATCTCGCTCTTTTTTACATTCCTGGAGATGTCATCCCAATCTCATCTTTAACAAGGATACAATTGGCTTGAAGATAAGTTCGCGTGGAGAGAATTTCCACCACAAAATTGACCGCATTCTCAAGAACCACGTAGGCATTAGATTGAAAACATTCAAGCTTGACTATGGTGGCATATGCGGGTTTGATGGAACTGGTTACCTTGACAGATGGCTTCAGATTGCTCTTAAACCAGGGATTGAAGAAGTCACCCTCGTGCTTTCTGAAACAAAGAGAATATACAACTTCTCGTGCTCACTTTTATCTGATAGTGTTCGAAACTCACTTCGGTACCTTAAACTTCGTCATTGTGCCCTCAATCCCACAGTTGAACTTGGCCCCTTGATAAGCCTAACAAATCTGCATCTGTGGTTTGTGAGCATTACATGGGATGAGCTGAAGTGCCTTCTTTCCAACTCTCTTGCTTTGGAGCAATTAGATCTTCATCATTGCACAGAGATTAGATTCCTGAAGTTACCTTCTGTCCTGCAGAGGCTCAGCAGCCTTACTGTGGTAGACTGCTTGAGCCTGAAAGTGATAGAGAGCAAAGCTCCAAATCTATCTAGTTTTTACGTGAGAGGACACTGGGTGGACTTATCACTTGTGGAAACATTGCAAATGAGGAAACTAGACATGGAACAACGGAACTTTATCCGCGATGCTCGTGCGAAGCTGCCGTACATTATGCCAAATATTGAAACTCTCGTCATAGGATCAGGATGTGAGGTATTTATTCTCTACAAGATATAGGGTGCCGTAGGATAGTGATTTATATGGATTAAATTAGTCATACCTGGTGTACAGTATCTGATGCATGACATGTTTTGTGCAGGTGGTTGATGCACCAATGCTGCCTACCACATTCCTCTACCTTAGGCACCTGAGCATTGAAATGGCATCAGGATTCTCTACCTCCTGGCAATATGACTATTTTTCGCTCGTTTCTTTCCTTGACGCGTCTCCCGTGTTGGAGACTTTGATATTAGAAGTAAGGGCTGGCGCTTTTCATTCATTTCATCCTGCAGGTTCCATTTAATTGAATCATATTGTTTTTCATTGCCAGACCCTTCAGCTACGCATGGTGAACGAATCAATTTTTGTGGATCCACAACTGAGGCACATGCCTGAAAGACGTCATGGCTGGCTCAGGAGTGTGAAGATCAGTTATTTGAACAGTGCGAAGAGTTTGATCGAACTAATTTGTTATGTTCTCAAGAATGCGGTTTCGTTAGAGCGTCTTACATTGGACCCCATTCATGGGGATAGATGTTACCAAGGTAAGTATGCATATTGTACTCCCATGACGGAAGGGCTTCTGATGGAAGCCCGGAGAGCGCTCTCGGCTATCCGAACATACGTTGAGAAGGAAGTTCCATCTAGAGTTGATTTAACTGTTCTGGAGCCTTGCAGTCGTTGCCACACTATAGGACACCGCTGATATATCATTGGAGTGGTGCAACTTCATTTACAGTAAATTTTAAGCCAGCTTTGCTTTGTTTCTTGAACTATGTTATGGCTGTAGCCCAATATACGATAAATTGAACTTGGTCTTTGATGGACCATGATTTGTTTCTGAACTAAAGGACATGTTTAATGATTGGTTTTTGTAACGTGACATGCGTGTTTGTTTGCGGAAATAAGCCGAAAGTTTATGTGTGTATTTGCTAAGATGCTGAATATGTTTGGTTGAAAGATGTGCTGTGATTTTTTTTCTGAACTGTTGGACTGAACTGTCGGACCTGTTTATCATGTTCAGCTTATGTAACGTGACATGTGATAAGCATACAATTTATTGTATTCGAAATGCTCTATGTATGATGATTGATGTCTAGGATTTCCGTCCGACATGCAATCCGTCGCTAGACCTCAGTGCGTGCGGACGTCCATCAGTGTCCTACACCGATCGGACACAAAGTGTCGTATGCAATGCATAGCAGGACTCATTCGTATTCGTATTGTTCGAATTAGAGCATCTCCGTTGGCAGCACCCAACTTCTGTCCGCTTTGGCGGTGCTGGTAGGGAAATCCGGTAACCGCCCGGTAACCGGAGATCCCGACCACCCCCGGGAAATACTCGTCCCGGTCAAAAAATCCCGAAATTTTTGTAAATTTTGAATTTTAACAAAACTCATCAGTAAAAGGTTATATTGGGAATCAATTTTTTTGAATTTTCAAATTTTGGTTTTGAAATTCGTCCGGTAACCGGTCGGGATTTTCCGGTAACCGCGGTAACCGGAAATCCCGACCCCCCTCGGGAAATTTTTCCTACCGGGAACCAAAACCTTGGTAGGGACCATCTTTGGGGGTGTCGCTGAGGCCGATTATTATGTCTGACACCCCAATGGGCCTTTTACGGGTGCTTTGGGAGGTGCCGGCGGAGATGCTCTTAGGCCTGTGAATTCAAATAGACCGATCGGTTCTTTCGGACATTAAAGAACCCGGCTTTCAAAAATCCTTAGACGATCGGTCATTCCATGAAATGCGAAACGAGGGTTCAGTGCACCAAAACATTTGGTTTGGTCCTTGGTTTAATCCGAACGAACTCGATCTTGTTTGGCAGCATGCAATACTCCTCTATAAATCAATCGAAGAGAGATAGGACACGATCCACGGAACATTACCTCTCAAGCTATCCAACTCTCGAGCCTCCGTGTTGGGGATTCTTTTCAAGCTCCGCCTGCGCTGCTGGCAGAACAATTAGAACCATCGTTTTCTCTTCATAGTCAGCTAGGAGGGCCTTTTCCTCCGTCATTATGTGAAACATAAACTTATTGTCGCTATCCATTGCGTATCTGACAACAACCAAAAGCAAAATAAAGAAGACTAAAAAAACAAAGCAACATGTATGTTGGCAAACTGCCGAACACCTTATGGGCGGGCAGGAGCGAGAACTTTGTCGTACCGGTGAGAAGACTCTAGCAATACGATGAATTGCTCGTAGCTACGGGGAAGGGGCGCAAATATGGGGCAAGGGGCCGCGGCGGATTTGCCGGATAGGAGAAAGTCGAGGACGTGGTGGAGGGAGAAAGTGGCCTCTGCTCGCGTCCGGCTTGTGTCTATGATGCATGTGGCCTACCTGTCTGGCACCCCTGTCCGCCCCCAAGTTTGGAGGCCCATTTGGGGTGCCAGACCAAAAAATCTAATAGGGCCCATCTTTGGGGGTGCGGCTGCGGCCGATTTTTTTTGTCATGTATCTCTAATGGGGATGTTGGGGTGCTTTGGGGGGTGCCCGTGGATATGCTGTTAGGCCTGGCCATTTAGAGAGACCGATCGGCTGGGTTCTTCTAGACATTAAAGAAACCGGTTTTCAAAAATCCTGAAACGATCCGTCATTTAACGAAATGCTAAACGAGGCTTCGGCGCACCAAAACATTCGGTTCGGTCCTTGGTTTAACCCGAACGAACTCGATCTTGTTTGGCAGCATGCAATACTGCTCAGAAGATCGATAGAAGAAAGATAGGACACGATCACATAAGCTACATGCAAGAACATCACACTAGTCCAAATCAACTACTCCTTCCGTATTGAAATGTCACATGTTTTCCCGTTTCCTAGACAACATATATCTAGACATGTTTTAGTGTAAGATGCACATATATGTATACACTAAAACGTGTCTACGTATTTCTCAAAAAGAATAAAAAGTGTCTACATACATTTTGTCTAGAAAAAGATAAAACATCTTATCTTATATTTTGATACAAGAGGGATTACTAGTGTACTTAGGAAAACGTGGGAGATTTTATAATATGGCACATTTTACTTCAGTTCTCTATATTTTTATCGTGGACGTCCCAAAGCCGGTTTTTTTTTTTGGGGGCTAAATAGCGCCGTTCAGGGAGTCGCCAACGTTAACTTTTGGCCAGGTAAGAGGCGGCTCCCAGCCTTGACTCCGACAATATTAGCCCAAAAATTCAAATACACTCAAATTGGATGAAATTCACTCGAAATGGATGAACTATAGGCGATTTCATTAATATTAGGCGAGTTCATTACAAATATGGGCGGTTTAAACTAAAAATAACTAAAAACATAAAAATGAATGCCTTGTTCATGCCCAGGCGGCGGTAGAACACGGTGTAGTCACCACAATCATCGTTGTCGCCCTCACCGCCGTGCCACTGAAAAAGCTTGTTCGGACCGCCCTCCTCGTCGCTGTCGTCGAGGACGATGATGCCACTATTGAGGCGAGCACGACTGCGTCTAGAAGCTTGTGACGACGCTCCTCCTACTCCCGCATGAAATCCTCCCAAGACCAGGCCAGGGCGCTGCAGGTCCGCTGAATGAATGTCATTGAATGGATTGTTCTCGTCGAGCTTCTGGCCGGGGAATTCTTCGGGGTCCCCCGGCACCTCCTCATTCAGCGCCAATTTGATGTAGTCATGCGGCGGAGCACACCGATCTGCCGCCGGTGTCGGGCTCCTTCTTGGGCCTGACGAGGCAGACGTTACCTCTGGGCAGCGAAGTCATGCGTCGCTCTCTAATGACGAGGCTGCCACCTCGCCCATGCATGCACCGTGGATAGTTCGGCTCGTCCTTGACGCGGGAGAGCGACACGAAGCGTGGTAAGGGCTTCGCCAATGGTGCAGAGCCGGATGAGCGCGATGTCGACGCTCTGAAGACGACGGACGCGACACCATTCTCCTCGGCGTCCAGGAGCTCCCGCGGCCGAGTTAGAAGGCGGGGACGCGTGGTAGGTACTGGAGCGGCGGAGTGTTGCCGTTCTCGATATGCTCGAGAACGATGGTGAGAATAAGCCTAGACGTGGCCCACCAGTGCATGCGGCCAACGGAGTTGATGGTGGTGGCGGAGGACCGTCGTAGGTCTCTAGCTCCCTGGCGTGGCATTCATCCAAGAATGTCGTCCGGAAGCCGTGGTTGTCGGGGTGTGGTACGTCTCAAACGTATCTATAATTTTTTATTGTTCCGTGCTTGTTCCTGTCAATGCCCCATGTTTTCCCTATGGTTTTATATCATTTTTACACGTTTTCCTGGACTAACCTATTGATAAGATGCCTAGTGCCAGTTTCTGTTTTTCTGTTGTTTTTAAGTTTCACAAAATCACCGCAGAAAAGTCTGAGAAAATCCAGGAAAGGGAAAATTATTTATTTCCAAGTCCACACGAATACGGAGTCCAAAAATCAACCAGAGGAGGGCCACCGGGAGGGCAAGCAGGTTGGTGGCGCGGGTTTTAACAATGCAAAAAAAAAGGGAAAGAATATTATGTTTCTTTTTTCCACAAGTTAGTTGTCATGCACGTGCGAAATAATGAGTTATTTTTTTGACTAGTTTGATATCTAACCTTATTTAGTTCACAAATATGTTTTGATTTTCTGTCCTTATCTCAGCATACACATAAGTACTCCCTCCGTTCCTAAATGTATATGTTCACTCATATTATTATGTATCTAGACAACGTGAGCAATAGCTACAACATCTTATATTTAGGAACGGAGGGAGTAGTTCATAAATTTATCTTACTTACCTCTTAGTTTGAGTTCTTTTCTTTTTCATAAACTAGTGTAACTACTAGTTCAAATATAGGAAAGAAAAGATAAAAAAATGGCCGCGTCTACTCTAATAGGCTGGGTTGTATGTGCTCTTAGTCGTTCCTTAATTAACTTGGGCCAAACCATTTGGAAATAATAAGAATAAAGATAAAAAAGAACACATCACGCACGGCCAAATATAAATAACTTAGATATGGGATTCTTAGATCCCTAGATAGTACGGTACATAGTACGGCAAACACATGATATACGGTACATAGCACGGTACACTAGCTAGGGCCGGCAACATTACAGGCGCGCAACACCAACACCGTTTGGACTTCGCCGTCGTCGTCTTCACTCCTCGTTGCTGCCGTACTCGTCGTCTTCACTGCTCCTCGACGCCGTCATCGCCGAGATAGTAGGGGAGGGTGTGCATGTGGTTTTCCTCAGTGGCGGATCTAGGATTTAACCATTGGGTATGGCGCACTAAAAATGTATTGGCCATTTCACTATAATATATTTACCAATTCAACAATTATTGTAAATTTGCGTTTGCAATACGAAATTACCAAGGGAAAAGTTCAGAAATCATACTAATAGTCCAAAATACGCATAGGAAAAGTTCAAAACACATACTAATAGTCCAAAGTATGCATACAAGAAATTTCCTCAGCAAGAAACTCGTGGTTTAGTATGGAGGAGATTGACAAGTGGATGAGGGGACTTTTTTGGTCCGGTTCGGAGCACGCGTTGGGAGGGCAGTGCCTTGTGGCATGGGAGAACGTTTGCAAACCTACAGTTTTCGGAGGATTGGGCGTCAAAAACCTTGAGCTCCATGGGTTAGCACTTCGTGTCAGATGGGAATGGCTGAGGCGTACGGATGGGTCCCGGCCCTGGCAGGGATTGCCAGTCCTGAGGGACACTTTGGCGGCAGAAGTCTTTAACAGTCTGGTGAAAATTGTAGTGGGGGATGGGAGGAAAACATTATTCTGGACAGACAGGTGGCTAGAGGGGAGGATGGTTGGCGATATTGCACCACTCTTGAGGGCAGCGGTAAATGCTAGAACGGCTAATAAAAGGACAGTTTTCGAGACTTTGAGAGAGAACAGATGGCTGGCTGACGTGAAGCCCCCACTGACCATGTGTATGGCAGCCCAATGCGTTAATTTGTGGTTGTGCATCCAGAGGTCTCAGAGGGAGGAGGATAGTGAGGATGTGTTCAGCTGGCCGGCGTCGGCCTCAGGGGTCTACTCGGCTAGCTCCACGTATAAGATGTTGATGCAAGGGCTCACCAGATTCCCGTTGGCCAGCGGGATTTGGAAGTGTTGGGCCCCAGCAAAGTGCAAGATTTTCATGTGGCTCGCACTTCAGCATAGGAATTGGACCTCGGACAGGAGGGCACGACATGGTCTTCAGGAGCAGCCAGATGCGTGTCAGCTCTGTCTACAGGAGGTGGAGACTGCAGATCACATCCTAGCACAGTGTGTCTATCTGAGACAGGTGTGGTGGCTATGTTCCCAAAAGCTGCATACCCCCATTCCCCTTCCTTCTTGCACGGACACATTGGAAAATTGGTGGCTGTCAGTAAGGGATAGATTCAGAGACAAGCAGAGGAAAGCGTTTGACTCTTTGGTGACCGTAGTGTGCTGGAATATCTGGAAGCAGCGCAATGCGAGGGTATTTGGCAACACTAATCAACTGAAGAGTGAAGTAGAGGTCGTCGCCAGAATCTTCGAGGATTTGAAGCTCATGTTGGCTGCGGGAGCTAGAGTAGGGGTTATCTTTCGCGAGTAGTCCTTTTTGTTCTGTTTGAGTGAGTGTGTGCCGACAGCTTAAGTTGCATGTAACTTTCGCTGTCGGGCCCTTTGTATGTTTTCTCTCCCTTCTATAAAAATCAGGTATGCAATTGCATACCCTCCAAAAAAAAATTCCTATGCTGAAGTGCGAGCCACATGAAAATCTTGCACTTTGCTGGGGCCCAACACTTCCAAATCCCGCTGGCCAACGGGAATCTGGTGAGCCCTTGCATCAACATCTTATACGTGGAGCTAGCCGAGTAGACCCCTGAGGCCGACGCCGGCCAGCTGAACACATCCTCACTATCCTCCTCCCTCTGAGACCTCTGGATGCACAACCACAAATTAACGCATTGGGCTGCCATACGCATGGTCAGTGGGGGATTCACGTCAGCCAGCCATCTGTTCTCTCTCAAAGCCTCGAAAACTGTCCTTTTATTAGCCGTTCTAGCATTTACCGCTGCCCTCAAGAGTGGTGCAATATCGCCAACCGTCCTCCCCTCTAGCCACCTGTCTGTCCAGAATAATGTTTTCCTCCCATCCCCCACTACAATTTTCACCAGACTGTTAAAGACTTCTGCCGCCAAAGTGTCCCTCAGGACTGGCAAACCCTGCCAGGGCCGGGACCCATCCGTACGCCTCAGCCATTCCCATCTGACACGAAGTGCTAACCCATGGAGCTCAAGGTTCTTGACGCCCAATCCTCCGAAAACTGTAGGTTTGCAAACGTTCTCCCATGCCACAAGGCACTGCCCTCCCAACGCGTGCTCCGAACTGGACCAAAAAAGTCCCCTCATCCACTTGTCAATCTCCTCCAACAACCAACAGGGGGCCTCGGCAACTAGCAGCTGATGGACCGGCCTTGCCGCCACTACTGCTTTGACAAGAGTCAATCTCCCTGCTCTAGCAATCATACCACTTTGCCAAGATGGCACACACCTCAGGACCTGATCGAGCAAGGGCTGCCACTCCCCCTTCGAGAGCGGCCGTAACGCTAACTGGAGCCCAAGGTACTTAATTGGGAACCCCACAATGTTGTAGTTCAGCACTTGTGTCACGAGGGCTTCATCGACCTCCTCTCCACTAATGAGTGTTGCCGATGTTTTGGCGTAGTTCACTTGCGGACCCGAAGCTTCCCCGAAGATGTGCAGAAGCTGTCTGGCTGCTACAAGATCCCTCTCAGCTGGTTTGATGAAGATCACGACATCATCAGCATAAATAGACACCCGCTGTGTCGCAGAGCACCCCGAAAGGGGGGCAAACAGACTCTCCTCAACTGCTTTGGAGAACGTGCAAGTGAAGACCTCCATAGCCAAAACAAACAACATGGGGGAGATGGGGTCCCCCTGTCTCAACCCCCTAGCATGAACAATCCTCTTCCCCGGCACTCCGTTAACCAAGATTTTGGTACTAGCTGTACGAAGGAGAATGGATATAAGTCTGCACCACGCCTCACTAAAACCCATCTTGTGTAACACTTCCATCAGAAAAGACCATGACGAGGAGTCGAAAGCTTTGGCCATATCCAACTTAAGAAGAACTCCCTTCTCCCTACGCGTGTTGATCTTACGAGCCATTTGCCGAACCAACAGGAAGTTATCATGCAGACTCCTGCCCTTGATAAAAGCTGACTGATTTGTGCTCACCAGCCCCCCTAACTTGCTCCTAACTTCAGCATAGGATTTGGACCTCGGACAGGAGGGCACGACATGGTCTTCAGGAGCAGCCAGATGCGTGTCAGCTCTGTCTACAGGAGGTGGAGACTGCAGATCACATCCTAGCACAGTGTGTCTATCTCAGACAGGTGTGGTGGCTATGTTCCCAAAAGCTGCATACCCCCATTCCCCTTCCTTCTTGCACGGACACATTGGAAAATTGGTGGCTGTCAGTAAGGGATAGATTCAGAGACAAGCAGAGGAAAGCGTTTGACTCTTTGGTGACCCTAGTGTGCTGGAATATCTGGAAGCAGCGCAATGCGAGGGTATTTGGCAACACTAATCAACTGAAGAGTGAAGTAGAGCTCGTCGCCAGAATCTTCGAGGATTTGAAGCTCTGGTTGGCTGCGGGAGCTA
Source organism: Alopecurus myosuroides (assembly GCA_028641055.1). NCBI lineage: Eukaryota > Viridiplantae > Streptophyta > Magnoliopsida > Poales > Poaceae > Alopecurus > Alopecurus myosuroides. Next base: position 383,428,224 of record CM054058.1, read on the forward strand.
GAGTAGGGGTTATCTTTCGCGAGTAGTCCTTTTTGTTCTGTTTGAGTGAGTGTGTGCCGACAGCTTAAGTTGCCTGTAACTTTCGCTGTCGGGCCCTTTGTATGTTTTCTCTCCCTTCTATAAAAATCAGGTATGCAATTGCATGCCCTCCAAAAAAAAAGTATGTTACAGTAGGTTAACAAATCAAGTACTTGGATAATTACCGCAGCACGGCTTGCAGGAGTCGATTATTGTGGTTTCATTGCCGTGGCTTGCAGCGGCCAGCGAAGGAGGAGCTGGCGTTGAACCACGAGATGTGCGGCGAGCCAACGTCTAGGAAATCCCGCGGCATGCCGCCTCCAACTCCGATGATTGTAGTTCCGATCGGTGCTCGGGGCAATTCACTCATCGTCTCTCCTACCGACCTGGGCTAGACACGGTGGTGCCATGGCGGACGGCCGCATGCTCGCGGATCAATCTGTATAGGATTAGATGCAGAAGCGTCACCTGCGGAACAATTGAAGATGTTGTGACAGATCAGGTTTTTTTTTTGCCCTATTAGACCGCACAATGCACAACTCAGCTGAGCAGGTTTGCTCAACCAATCGATCAGCCCCTTTTTTCCCTACTAGTACTATTAGGCCGCACCCTCAGCAGAGCAGTTTTAGGCAACAAATCGATCGAACCATTTTTTTCTATTAGCACTACACGCTACAAAGCCTGGCCTGCAGGGTAGGGCATACCGGGCATACCCTGTAGATCCGCCACTGGTTTTCCTCGGGGAAAATGCTCTCGAAGTCGGTGTACATGTTGTAGGTCGTGAATGCGATGAACTCGCATCCACACCAGAACACGCGGCCGAGCAGGTAGTACGCATCAAAGCTGTTTGTGAAGTAGGAGACGAGGTCTACCACTAGAGCATTGTTGTGGGCGCGCTGTTCCTCCAGACGGAACATGACTGGCGACCCCGCCTTGAGGTGGTTAAAACCCGCACAGAGGAAGAGATGGACCAAGTCCGTATTGTTCCTCCATCGCCAGAACAACCAGACGCGCGGCGCGGTCTCAACGACCCTGCCGGGGGGTAGCGGACCTCCGGCACGATGGGTGGGAAGCGGAAGGTGGGTGCGTTGAACTGCATCTTCACGTACATCGAGTCGTCGGTTGTGCTTTGGCTCTGATTGGACAGAAGGGAATTGGGAGGAGGCGGAGATTAAAGATGTGGAGGAGGACGTTATGAGACACAGTTTAAGTAGCCAAGGGAGAGGAGGGGGTGGATGAAACCGCCGTTTTTTCAAACTGCATCGAGTCATCGCGGTTGTACTTTTTTCACACTGCATCGAGGCGTCGCCGTTTTTTCACACTGCATCGAGGCGTCGCGGTTATACTGTGGAGAGGAGGGGGTGGAGGAACCGCCGTTTTTTATCACTCAGTCCGGCCGTGGCCCGATGCGTGGCTCGACGCGTGAAACGACGCGACAAATTAATCGAGTGTACGACTGAATCAATCTGCGTGCGTGGCTAGGTGGCTGGGTGACGACCGAATCACACCCGCGTGCGTGGCTAGGTGGCTACGTGCATGGCAGCGTTGCCACTGAATTGCAGTCGTGCATGGCTAGGTGGCGGCTGAATCGCAGCCTTTTAATCACGTAAACTAGTCAATGTTGCGCTCATCAATGCCAACGTCGGGCGCATGCATAGCAGGCTGAAACGATCACATGCATAAAAGGCTGACCGCGCGCGTGGGTATACTAGCAGGCTGAATTTAATTATCAACAAACTCGGCCCCTTCTACGAAGTACGAAGCATACAACGGCCCAACGGACAATGCCACAGAAACGCAGCCGCACTTGTCCCACTTGTCAGGTCCAACGAGCGACACAGTCCCACACGGCCCCACTAATCAGAGTTAACGGAAGACACATCAACGTCAGGTGTGAGCATTCATGAGAGTTTCACCTAAGGAGATGGGGAAAAGTGAGTAAAACTTTCAACTGTGAGGAAAAGTGAGCAGAACTAAGGAATCGGGGGCACATGAGTAATAATCCCAAAATATAAAGACGTAGATGGAGATATTATTAAACTGAAATTGTTTCCTTTCTCTTTGAGAGGAAGAGCTAAAGAATGGTTGCTATCTTTGCCTAGAAATAGTATTGATTCTTTTAGTAAGTGTAAAGATGCTTTCATTGGAAAATATTATCCTCGTACGAAGATTATATCTTTAAGAAGTACCATTATGAATTTTAAGCAACTTGATAATGAGCATGTTGCTAAAGCTTGGGAAAGAATGAAATCTTTAGTAAAGAATTGTCCCACTCATGGACTGACTACTTGGATGATCATCCAAACCTTTTATGCAGGTCTGAATTTTTCTCCAATAAACCTTCTGGATTCAGCTGCTGGAGGAACCTTTATGTCCATTACTTTAGGGGCATCAACAAAGCTTCTTGATAATATGATGGTAAATTATTCTGAATGGCACACTAAGAGAGCTACAACTGGTAAGAAGGTAAATTATGTTGAAGAAACCTCCTCTTTGATTGATAGACTTGATGCTATTATGTCTATGCTTGTGAATGGCCATGCTCCTATTTATCCAAAAAATGTTCCTTTAGCCTCTTTGATTGCTCAAGAAGAGCATTGTGATGTGAATTTCATTAAAAATAATAATTTCAACACCAATACTTATAGGAATAATTTTGGTAGCAGTCATTATAGGACATATCCTCCTAATAATAATAATGGTTATGTCAATTCCTATGGTAATTCCTATAACAACAATAAAAGTGTACCCTCTGATCTTGAAAACATGCTCAAGAATTTTATTAGTGCACAAACTCTTTTAATAAACTTGTTGAGGAAAAGTTTGGCAAAATTGATGTTCTTGCTTCTAAAGTTGATAGCCTTGCTCTTGATGTTGATTTTCTGAAACTAAAGGTTATACCTCATGATGTTAAAGAAAGCAAAACATTGAATGCCATTCAAATTCGAATTGATGACAATGTTAGGATGTTAGCTGAATTGCATGCTAGATGGGAAAGAGAAGATGAAATAGCTAGAAAGAATAATATAGGTAATGTTTACACCATTACCACCACTAGTAAAACTAAAGATTCTCATGTTAGTAAACCTTCTACTATTAATGGTAAAGTAATTGGTCTGTGCAATACTCCCACTTCTGCTATTAAAAATGCAAAACTGCCTGAAACTGCTAAAAATGTTCCTGATAAAGGTGCTGAATTTTTTAGAAATGTGGGAGACACTGGTCCAATTACCTTTGATAAAAATAATCTTGACTTTGATGATTGCAACATAACTGAAGTGATTAGTTCCTACAAAATCTTGCTATTTGTCCTAATGCTAGTAGTATGAATATGGCTTTCACAAAACATATTACAAATGCTCTCAAGCAAATTAGAGAGGATGAATTAAGATGCGAAGCCTCTATCCCTAGGAAGTTAGATGATGGTTGGGAACCCATCATTAAAATGAACGTGAATGATTTTGATTGCAATGCTCTATGTGATTTTGGTGCTAGTATCTCTGTTATGCCTAAGAAACTCTATGATATTCTTGATTTGCCACCTTTGGAGCACCATTATTTGGATATTCGTCTTATTGATAATGTTAGAAAGAAACCTTTGGGGAGAGTTGATGATGTTCTTATCATGGTTAATAATAACCCTTTCACCGTTGATTTTGATGTTATGAATATTGAATGCAATGCTTCTTTTCCAATTGTTTTGGGAAGAACTTTTCTTACAACTGTTGGTGTTGTTATTGATATGAAAGAAGGGAATATTAAATTTCAATTCCCACTCAAGAAAGGTATGGAACACTTTCCTAGAAAGGGAATGAAGTTTCCTTTTGATTTTATTATTCGAACAAATTACAATTTGGATTCTTCTTCACTTGAAAATACTTGATTCCACTTTTCTAGGCATCGCTAAAAGGCTATAAAGAAAAGCACTTCTTGGGAGATAACCCATGGTTTTATTTTTGCTTTATTTTTCTTTGTTTTATTAGAGTTAAGGGGTTGTATACTTCTGTAGAAACTCATTTGTTTCTTTATTTTCAGGTTTTAGTTGTGCCAAGTAAAGTTTCTAGCGAAAGTTGGAGTTGGTTTTGGATTTCTGCGCATGAAACAAATTTCTGCTGTCCACCGTAAAAAATCGTATAAATTCCAGAAAGATTGAAATGACCTGAATTTTTTGTGCTTATTCCTCAGCTAATTCCTAAACTCTTTTGTTCTTTATGTTTCTCGATCTGAGAAACGTAAGTGCCCCTAAAAATTCGTATTTATAGACGGTTCTGATTTTGGCAGATTCTGCTATTTTTCTTGCATTTGCTCTTTTATGATGTCAAGTGGATTTCTTTACTTCACGAAACATCAGTGGCTGTAGATAATGTTTAAAATTATCAACAGAAATTGTGCCCATGCATAACCCATGAAATTTTTATTATTGCACTAACCCTCTAATGCCAATTACTCTTTGAGTGTGGTGTGAAGGAAGTTTTAAAGGGTCAAGAACAGAGGGTGATATAATGTGATCAAGAAGAGTGCAAAGTCAAAGATTGGGGATGCCCCTGCGGTTCATCCCAGAAAATTCTAATAATACTCAAGCATCTAATCTTGGGGATACCCAAGCCATCCCCTTCTTCATCAACAATTTATCAGGTCACTTCTAGTGAAACTATATTTTAATTCGGTCACATCATATGAAATTTACTTGGAGCGTAAGTTTGTTTTTCTTTTGTTTTCCTTTGTTTTTTTTTGTTTTCCTTGCTGCAATAATATAGTTGGAACCTAGCATTCTTTGTGTGGGAGAGAGATATGCTCCGCTTTTTCGTTTGAATACTCGTGATGCTCGTATTGTTAGTTTTTCTTCTAGCTGCTCCAAAATTCCTTTTTAGCTCCTGTTTTTCTTGCATCTCTTATTCAGAGATGTTAGTTTTAGTAGAGTTGTGTTAGTACTCTCTTGTGTCATTGTTGTATCTCTTGGAGAGTTTTAGTTCAGTATAAAATGCTTGGTGTTGGAAAGCAGTAGTACAATTTTCGTGCTTATAATGGTGCAAATAGAACCTTGCATAGACTATGGCTAGACTTTTTCATGTCATGCTAGATGTTAATTTGATTCTAAAGACTAATAGTTATTTTGTAGCATGATTTGTCTCAAATAGCTGAGAGTGTTTTATGTGCCTTTGAAAGAATCATGAGTTGTTCTTGTCATATTGAAGCATAAATTTGTGGTGTTCTCCTTTGAATATTTTATTTGGTTGACTTGGCACATGCTCACACCATGTTTATGACTACAAACCAGTCACTTATAGCCTCTATGATAATTTAGTTTTTCAAATTGTAGTACCATTTATGCTTTGATTAATGATGTTTTTGTCGCTATGCATGATTATGGCCATTATTGTTCTCTTGATTTGTCGCTCCCAGTCTTTTGCTAGCCTCCACCTGTACTGAGTATGAGCTCTACTCGTGCATCCAACTCCCAAAAATCAAAGTTTGCCAAATGTGTCCACCATACCTACATACATGTGGTATTTAACCGCCACTCCAAAGTAAATTGCTCATGTGTTACCTTTAAAACCTTCAAATTTACTCTTGTTTTGTGCTCCTGTTTTAGCTCATGAGGACGTAAATAGAGAACATTTATCTCACTTGTTAATTGGACTTTCACACCCTGTACTAGTGGATTCAGCCGCTTATCCAATTGATAGAAGAGCTAGCTGCGGGGTGTCCAACCCCAAATTAATACAACAAATTCACTTCACTATTTTCCCCTGATTTATCAGCCAAAGCATAATTGTGTAAACAAAAGAGAAAGAGGGGTGACCTTCTACCCAGATGCGTCCTTCTGTGGGAGTCGCTCTTTTGAAGTCTAGTTGGCTTGTGACGTACTGTATTTTCAGTTTACTATTCGTTGACATAAGCATACACACTAAAAAATGTTTTCAATACCTCTGTTTAACAAAATAAAAGCTCTAGCACGTGAGTGATCCCTGCTTCCCTCTGCGAAGGGCCTTTCTTTTACTTTTATGTTGAGTCTCCATATTCTAACTTTATTCACACTTGAGAGAGCATGGTTGCCATTCTGAGTTTAATGTGCATTTGTCCCAGAAACATTATTAATTGATTCATGATGTGTTATTATTTGTTCTCAAATTATTTTTTCTAGTCTTCCTCTTAAACTTTGAAGGTGTCCTGGCATTTATGTTTTGACCCAGTCTTAAGGACAAGCGAAATATCACTTTGCCATGTTATCTCTATGCTTGAAACAAACGCATATCTTTCGAGTGCATTATTATACATGATCTTTTGTTTGTGTTACTTTTCATGATGCAAGGTGATTACTATGTTTTATTGTTAGAATTATATTTATCATCCTTATGTTAAAGTTCTATTATCTCAGCTATGCTTATGCTTTTACAATTCAGATGATCCAGTTTATGTTGGTAGCATGTCGCCTCAGAAATTATTTATTTTGTCGTTTACCTACTCGAGGACGAGTAGGAACTAAGCTTGGGGATGTTGATACGTCATAAACGTATCTATAATTTCTGTTGTTCCATGTTGTTTTCATGCCATATGCTACATGTTTTCCTTACACTTTATGTCATTTTTATTGATTACCCGGGACTAACATGTTGACAAGATGCCATAGAGCTAGTTCACTCTTTTCTGCTGTTTTTAGTTTCAGAAAAGTTGTTATGGAAATATTCTCGGAATTGGAAAATTCGAAGCCCGAAAGTCTTAGAATTTCCAAAGGTTCCACGGAGTCCCGAAGAGGCCCGGAGGGGGGCACAGGGGGCCCACACCATAGGGCGGCACGCCCCCGGTCGTGCCTGGGGGTGGTGTGGGCCCCTCAGGCGTCCAACGCCATCGCCCTTTCACCTATTTATTCCTCCCGATACGTCAACCTTAAAAATATACCACTTTTCCCCGAAAAACACCCGAGGCCGCCGTCATCATCAACCCAAGATCGGGAGGGTTCTGGAGCTCTTCCCGGCACCCTGCCGGGAGGGAAAATCATCACCGGAGGGGTCTACACCACCATGCCTGCCTCCGAAGAGATTCGTGAGTAGTTCATCCCTGGACTACGGGTCCATAGCAGTAGCTAGATGGTTGTCCTAACCACTTTATGCCTCATGTTTGGATCTCGTGAGCTGCCTCACATGATCGAGATCATCTTATTGTAATGCTAAATGTTGTGTTTGATGGGATCCGATGATTATTGAATGATATGTCTTTTGGTTATCAATCTATCATGTTGTCTTGATGTGTATGTTATTTATGATCTTGCATGCTCTCTGTTGTTAGTAGATGCTCTGGCCAAGTAGATGCTAATGACTCCAAGAGGGAGTATTTATGCTCGATAGTGGGTTCATGCCTCCATCGCATCTGTGCTCGAGTGACAGAAACGTGAAGGATGGAGGATGTGCTATTGCCATTAGGGAGAAAACAACGATGTTTACATTGTTTACATCACTTTTCTTACTCTGATTATCCGTTGCTTGCAACTTAATAGCCAACGTTTGTTCGGACGATATTCATAGGGTGGATTATTAGTCATAGATGTTGTTGGATGACGATCTATGTTACGGGAATAGTGTTGAGTGCTTGGGCCGGCATTTTTGTCTGCTTGGCGTAATACTGACATCCGGCATATGTGCTAACTATATGCTCTATGTATGTCTTGGCTGTAAGCCAGAAAAACCCTGGACGGAATGCTTTCTTAACTATCCTTTTTGATTCAGCATGATGTCCGCAATCTCTGGCATGAATTTCTTGCAGTATCTATTGTCCTTCTTCTGGTAAAAATACATCACTGAAAAATTCTGGTAGTACTGCGTTTATACAGGCAATCGTTAATCACCATGTATACTTTGCATCGGCGTTTTATCTGCCTTTGAAGACTTCATATGCTCTGTCCGGGAACTTCTAATCAACTAAGAAGTCCAAGTATGGAATTGTCCAATACGGGATAACGAGCAGAAATTCTATTGACTCGGATACTAGGGGATAATCAACATCTCCACGTTTTATCGATGGTTCGTACAAATGTTGTATGAATACACCAGGTGGCAATGTTTTCACCCTTTCCGAGCCCATTCGGGCTAGATCATCCGCGTTCCAGTTTTTTCCCGTTTGACATGATTTACCTCAAATCCTAGAAAGAAAATGGCGAATTCGTCCATGGTTCTCCGATATTCCGCCATTATGGGGATTTTGGCATCCCATGTCTTGTTAAGCTAGTGATGTACTAGATCTAAGTATCCATAGAAAAGTATGCGTTTGGCGCCTATTTGTCTTGCAATGTGCAAGACGTAAAGCAATGGTTCATATTCTACCACGTTGTTACTGTCGTTGAAGTGGATTTGTAATACATACTCCATTTGTCGCCTTTTGAAGATTTTGGCACCACCCCTGCACCGGCGCCTTCTTTCTTTTTGGATCCATCAAAATGCATGCTCCAATATTCCGACTCCGGCATTGGTGTGTTTTCCATGGCTTCTATCCAATCAGCTACAAAGTCTGCCAACACCTGGTATTTAATTGCCGTCCGGGGTTTGTACTAAATGTCAAACGCGGCGAGCTTGATGCCCCATTTAGCTACTCTGCCTGTTGCATCCACATTGTGTATAATATCCCCTAGTGGTGCTTTGCTTACCACTGTTATGGAATGTCCTTGGAAATAATGACGGAGTTTTCGAGATGCGAAAACTACACCATATGCCAAATTTTGATAATGTGGATACCTTTGTTTTGACTCCGAGAATACTTCGCTGATGTAGTACGCCGGTATTGATCTGGAATACTTTGTTCGTATTTCTGCCTTTCCACAATTACCATTGCACTAATAATCATGTTTGTTGCTGTTAGATACAGTAACATGGGTTCTTCGTCTTTTGGGGATGCCAAAATCGGAGCTTTCATTAAAGTTTTCTTTAGTGGGGTTATTTCTTTGTCTGCTTCTTCTGTCCATTCAAACTTGTCGGATTTCTTCAACAGTTTGTATAATGGCAGAGCTTTGTCACCAAGCTGGCTTATAAGCCTACTTACGGCGGCTACAGAACCCGTCAATCTCTGGACGTCTTTTAGACACGTAGGTCTTTTGATGTCCAAAATCGCTTTGATCTTTTCCGGTTTTACCTCAATTCCTCTGTGAGAAACGATAAAACCCAGAAATTTTCCCAAGGGAACCCTGATTACACACTTTAATGGATTTATAAGTGCGTAAATTATCGAAAGTTTCTCGTAGATCCTCAAGGAGTGTATGCTTTTCCTTGGAAACGACGGCAATATCGTCCATGTAAACTTGAACGTTTTTACCTATTTGATTATGCAACCATCTTTGCATACAATGCTGGTATGTGGCTCCAGCATTCTTCAGGTCAAAAGGCATGGTTATGTAGTAATATGTTCCATAGGGTGTTATGAAAGAGGTTTTTATTTGGTATTCTTCTTTCATGCGTATTTGATGATACCCAGAATCAGCGTCCAAAAGCATAAAAGCTCAGAGCGAGCAGTGGCATCTATTATTTGGTCGATTCGCGGTAACGCTAACCTGTCATTTGGGCACAATTTTTTCAGACCGGTATAATCTATACACATCGTAAGAATAATAGTATCCTTCTTCGGGATTAATACTGGGTTTGCAGACCAATCAGTATGTATGACTTTTCGGATAAAATCAGCTGCTAAAAGCCGAGTTCTGGGATATTACCGGGATGATCAGACTGATCCCAAGTAAATGGCATCTTTGAATACTTTAGGTACTTCAGAGTTGGCGGAACGACGACGTTGATTTCTCGCAACGCTTGTTTCGCCTGTTTGGCTGATGGGGTCGCAAGGAAAGTTAAATTGCATTCTCCTTCGACTCACAGGAATTTAGTTTCATCTTTCCGTTGCTGCTCCTGGATTTTGTCGTCAGTGTCAGTCTCTCTTTCGTCTTTATCAGCTTCCGGCTTTTGCTTTTTGAACTTCCTTTTGGAGTTTTTTCATTTATTCCTGGATCTAGTGCTGCCTTTCATGTGCTTGTTAAGTTGGCATTGCTGGTTTGTATGGGTAGGCTTTCCAAATTGCACGTGGTGAATGCAGGATTCCCCTTTAATTTTCCCCCACTCTTCCTTAGAGTAGGAGATAGGTTCTCTGCTTTCTACACTTTTGCCTTTCCATCTGCTGGTGTTATCCTTTCCAAAGGCTACATTTACTTCTTTGGGCTTTTGCTGCGTTTCTGGAGTGGCTTTCTTTCCAGAAAGATATGCTTATTTTGGCCTGGACCAGCGCATCAATGTTTCCACCTCTTGCCCTGATGTCGTCTTCGGCCGCTGCGTGCTCATTGGTGGTTGTGAGCATGGAACCTAAGTCTTTGTGCTCTTTTGAACCAACCATGAACGGTACGAGGATAGGTTTCAGGCCATTGACGAAAGCATGCATGGCTTGTACGTCACTTACTCCAGAACAACTCTTGTTCATTGTAGTCCATCTTGATATAAATTTGACATACGAATCATCTTCATATTGGAGGCAGCAGTTCAACTAGTTAATGCCTTTGGGCCGTTTGTACGTGCCACGGAAGTGCTGAGAGAAAACTCTAGCCATATCCTCCCAACTGTCCACCGTTCTTTACGGAAGGCCATTAATCCAGTCTCGAGCTCCATACAACAACATTAGGGGCAGGAATTTTACAGCTTCCAAATTTGTCCCTTTGTTGATTTGGACGCCAGTATAGTAATCAGAGAGCCATGTATCAGGGTTTGTGCTTCCGGTATACTTTTGATAAGTTGGCCCAACTTTGGCAAAGCCAGAATGTAGACTAATTTTTAGGATCCTGTCAGTGAAACACTTTGGACCGAAATACAAATCATCTCCTTCCGTCTTATCGGTGTGTGCGGTATACCTTCCAGCTGAATGAACAGAGGGGGATCTGCTCCGCTCTGGTCCATTGTTGCGTGAATACGCTCTTCTAGGATCATCCCAATTTCTTACAACATCCCATCCTTTGGAACGATGCGGAGTTCTACTTCTTAACCGTTCTTTATTCCTTGGAGGGGTTCAGGATCTCTCACGCCTGTGAGGGTGGTCATACCTTCCGGCTTTATCAGCCGGGTGTCTCGGAGTCGGCATTGTTTTTCCGTCATTCCGTTTTTTCTCTTCCCGATCTTTGTCAGCACGGGTTTTCGTGTTATTTACGCCTTTTGACGGATCAGATCCTGTCCTGGACGTTGCATCCTTGTTATCTGAGATTTTCTTGTCCTTCTTGGGATCTCCCTTCTTTTTCTTTGAATCACCTAAATCTCCGGGTTCACCTGGGTCAGGTGCTCCAGTGGCACACGTGGCAGTTTTGCACAAGGCTGAATCATCATGTAGTTAGCCCGAACGTGCTTGCCCTCGCTGTTGCTGTTGTAATGATTTCCCTAAGAAAGCATACACTTCTTGCAGCTTTTCGTCATTGGAGTACAGATCATCGTTAAGGATGGTGAAGACGGCTTATGTGTTTTCAGCTGCAGTTTTGTAGATGCGTTTGCCCTTAGCGTTTGTGCTCTTAACGTGCCTTTGTCAAGATGAGTTTTCAAACCACTGTCTTGCTGGAAGTTCTTCCGGTTTTGAAATTCCGGGTAACCTCCTGGGTTTAACTCCACATCTGTTGCGGTGCTCGTATTCCTCAGTTTCTTCTTGCTGGAATTTGATGTCAGCTTGGGTTTTGAGGAGATTTTCCTGAGTCCGGATAATATATTGTTGTTGCCGCATTATTGCTTGTCTCCTGGCTTCTAGCACTTCTGGTGGCTCGTCTCGTGCGACCGAGGTTTGAATTAGATCGATTTTCTCTTGTTCCGACATTTGGGGAAAATGGATTTCAGCCTTTTTCTTCTCCACTGTCTTTGCGCCACTGCTGCCTCCGACTTCCAGGTTTTGGTTGGATGCCTTTTTCTTCTGGGTCTTGGTAAACAGCTTCTTGGCGGATTTTTTCTTCTTTTTGGAGGATGGAGACTTTTTGTGTTGTTCATCTTCCGTTAATTCCTGAACATCAGGATAAGATGGGCTTTAATCACCACCTTCTTCATCTCCTTCTTCCTTTCTAGCTGGTGGAGGAGTCTTAGGATCTTCATCTTCCTTGGCATCCGACTTTGCGGTTGGCTTTGCCATGAGTACTTCGTGGAAGCTTCCTTGCATGGATTTGACCTTTGTTTCGAAAGCATCTTCATCTTCATCGTCGGAATCTGTTCTGCAGATCCGATTTCTGAGTCCAATTTTGCTTCGATGGCTGCTAGTATAGACTCGGCTTACGAATTCGTCGCTTGATCGACGGATGTTGGATCTTCCACCTTTTTCGCGGGATCAATGTTTTTTGCCTTTTCCACGAGACTATTGTCTTCCGTGTTTTCGGTGATCTCTGGCTGCACCATACCAACAAAGTGTGATCTGGCTGTAGGCATCTCCTGAGAGGCGGCAAATCTAGTCATACTTTGGCGATATGCAGTTATTGAGGCTTGATCTGCGCCTATGTATGAATAGGGAAAATCTGAGCAGAATCCGACATTGAAGCCTTCATCTATTGGGCATAGGGTGGGTGGGATGAAGTTACTTCCACCATGGAATCTCATTGTTTCTGCCGTCAATCCAATAAAAACGTTAGCATATCTGATGGGAAGGACACATGCACTTACCAGGTGATTCCATGCCGGATTATAGGATTCATTGTTGAGGAAACGTCCGACGTTTCTGTCGAATTCCAGGCTTCCGACAGTGATCGTGCTGCCGATTCCGTCGAGTATCCCTACTCGAAACATGACTCCCAGCACCGCTGGCCCCACGGTGGGCGCCTACTATCGAGTCTTCTTAGTCAGGCTCATGGCCGAGGTGCCATAACCCTACTGGTAGAACCTTGGGGGGAAGCGTGGAAGTACTGGAAATGAGGACACGATTTACCCAGGTTCGGTACGTCACAACTATGGCGGCATTCCTACTCCTGCAATCTCACTAAATCAGGGCTGAAGCCCGAAGTATACAAAATACAATTGTAAGTATGGTTTCACTAACTCGGCGAGGATGAACTTCCCGGCGAGTTGGCTTCTAGCTATTCGAACCTCTTTTCCTTGTTCTGTCTCTTGCTCCCGTCCGACTTTATATAGATAGCCGGACTAGGGCTTACAGGAAGGAAACCTAGGAGACTACGGAAAGCTATCCTATACTTGGGAAGTAAGGCATCCGGCTTCTCCTCCAAGTCGTACCATGTAGTGGGTCGTGGTCCGGGTTCTTCTAGAATCCGGCTTCCTGCGCGTCAGCTTACTGGACCGTCTAATGGACTTTGCTCCATTGTCTGCTGAAAGTGCACTATGGTCAACTAGAGGGGGGGTGAATAGGTTGACTACCAATTTTTCTTTTCTTTTCCTTTTAGTGGGGATTAGCAAGATAAAGTAAGGTTATCTAGATGTGCAACTAGGTGAGCAACCTATGTGGACAAAACGATATGCGCAACGGAAGTAAAGCGTAAGGTAGTAAAGCAAACAACAAGTGTAAACAAGGAGACAAGGATATGATTCACCGTAGTTCCTTCTCAAATAGAAGTACGTCTACGTTGGAGAGGTGGGGAGCCACCTAGGCGCTCCTCAATAGCACGTTTGTGCACACCTTGTTCTCCTTGATCTTCTCCGGTGAGGGAGATGCTCGTTTCCACTATGAGGTCGACTTGAAGGCGTTGACCAAACCTTTACAAGGACTTGAGGTCACTCCACAAGATGGATGGAGGCTCTCAAGCAATCCGTAGCTTCTTGCAACAAGGTGGAAACTACAAGCACGAGATCTACTAAGGTTTCTAGGCCTCGAGTAGGATTCTAGATCTACTAGGTTGTGGTGGATGGATTTGAGATTCCTTTAGTGGAAGTGTGGATCTAGGTCTCCTCTAGCTCTCCACCAAGTTTGGGAGTGTTTGGGTGGACGGAGTGGGAGATCTAGGTGGTTGAAGCTTTCATTAATGGCTAGGAGAGAGAATGGGAAAAGCTTGGCATTTAAGAGATAGGGGAAGGGGTATTTATACCCCTTGCATTTAAGTGACCGTTTGCAGTCCAGGGGCACCGGAGGCTCCGGTGGTTTCACCGGAGGCTCCGGTGGTCTTCAGTCCACTTCACAGCTGCGCAGCGCACCAGCTCACATGTGCTGGAATACTGGGCGGAGGGTCCGGTGGGTTCTGCGGAGGTTCCGCCCACCGGAGGCTCCGGTGGAACCTCCTCTCTGCTCAAACAGAAAGGCAGTTTGGCGGAGCCTCCACCGGATCCCCCACCGGAGGCCATTTACACTAGGTAAAGGGAGGGCACCGGATGTCCACCGGAGGCTCCTGTGGTACCTCCGCTCTTCTCAAACAGAAGGGCATTTAAGCGGAGCTTCCACCGGAGGCGCACCGGATCCCTTTTTGCGTGCAGCACATGTGTTGGAGGATGGCGGAGCCTCCGGTGGAATTGGCGGAGGTTCCGCCCACCGGAGCTCCACCGGAACTTCCGCTCCTGGGTCCGCTCGTTTGCACTTTCCTGGATTCCTTTCTCCTTGCACTTTTCATATAAAATGATCACTTGCCCCATACAATAAGTGAACCTGTTTAAACCTGGGCATTTCCATCTACTGAACACACATTAGATCAAATAGTTGTGTTGTCATATAATTACCAAAACGGACGATGATCTTTCATTCTCCCCCTTTTTGGTAATTGATGACAACATAACTATTTGTATGATTATAAACACAATATGAACGGAGCTCCCCCTAAAGGTATGCTCCTTTCATATTGAGAGCATTTAGGCATGATATATAAGAATAACAGGATAACAATATCACAGTACACATATAACACATAAATAACATCATACGAGGTTCACACAAACATAATATGACGATGTTCACGATAGATAGGAATATTGTAAATAAGCCGAAGTTCCAAATGATCCAATAAGAAACCAAACTCCCTCAAGCAAAATAAAAGATGCAAATAAAGAAGCTTGAGGGAGACCCATTCAAATGCCCGTTCCTAATATAAATCTCTCCCCCTTTGGCATCAAGATACCAAAAAGAGAGAGACCAAGATGCAAACGTCCCAAATCACTCGGAGGAGGAGGAGGCTTCCGGAGCCGGGGAGGGATCACGGTGATGAGAGCTAGTGGCTTCGTCTCCTTCTTCCTCGGACCACTCAATAAGCTTGCCCTTGGAGTCCTTTGCTTGCCAATCGTCCCAATTGGTGATGCTATCAAGAACCGGGGACTTAATGGAGAGGACTTCCTCACGAAGACGTTGACGAGAAGCTTGAGCTTTGTTGCGGTTCTTGAGTTCCTTATCATAGTGTTCTTCCCATTGATGTTGCTATATCTTCTTGTTCAAACGAAACACTTTCTTGAGAGCTCTTGCCATCCATTTGAAAGCATTGCTAGAAGGAGGAGGTTGAGATGGACCCTCGTCTTCTTCCCCATCAACAATGATGCGAGGCCTAGCCTTGTGCTTGCGAATGGCGGGAGTGGGATGCACAACGGGTTCCGTGTGATCTTTCATGAGAAGTCTCTTTTCCGTGTGAGAGATCCAATGCTCATCATCAAGAGGTTAATTCGGAAAATTTTTATTCCATACATGTTGGATGATCTTCATGATGAACGGCCCAAAGCAAGCATTCTTCCGGTTGACAATGGAATGCCACAACTCATTCCAAATATAATCAAGCACATCAAGCTTGCGAGGATTGTCATCCATCCGGTGTTGATGAGTAAGGAGCATTAGGTTCTTCAAGAAACCTTGAATCTCATCCACATTGCCCGCCTTTGGGTTGATGGTCTCGCGATAGATGCGCAACATGATGTCATATGTGGGATAGAGACCCTTCACGAACCCAACGGCGTCTTCTTCCAATGATAGAGAGGAGTAAGACCATCCTTGGGAAGTGACGCGGTGTTAATGGCATGAACTCGGAACCATCTGTTAGCAAACTCTTCTCCCTTAGCAAAAGGACCAAAGTCCGGGTAGCCACCAAGAATGATACCAACATCTTTCCATGTGATGTCAAGCTGTCTACCATTAGTCATCCAAATCATATTACGGTTGGTCTCATTGGAGAGATGAACCGTGGCTAGAAACTGACAAACGAGCTCATCGTCGAAATCTTGTTGAAGAGTAATAATGGGACCAAGACCAAATTTTTGAATGAGCTCAAGAGCCTCCCCAAAGTACTTGTGATTCCTTTCCATGTGCCCAATACTAATGGCGTGTTGAGGGACGACATTTTCCTTCGGCTTCCTCATCAAAATCTCACTATAAATTTTCCCTTGGAAGACGGTGTGAAAGCGTGGATCCTTACCCCGGAATTGGGGCATCAAACGATCACGGGAAACCACATACGGGTTCTCACGCCTTTCCTTCAAGAACATAGCCTCGGACATCTTGGAGGCGGTTGGTGCGGTGTTCCTCCTAGGCAAAGTCTTCTCGGGAGCCGGGAAGCGCTTGCGCTTGCCTTGAGAGCTTTCAAGTTCTGCTTGAATCTCATCCACGGGTTGAGGCTTGCGGCGGCCGGTGGTCTTGTACCGTTGCCCTTTTCCCTTGGAACCGGAAGCATCTAAGAGAGAAAGCAAGAAGATCATGAACAAAGAGTAATGCTCGAGTCGGTAAGGCACGCACAAAACCAAGAAACCTAGATACACATGGTGTTAGGGTTGAATAATCTAGGGTTAGGGCAAACAATCCACCCAACAACCGCAACGATTCAAGCCTAACACGCCTTATCTAGGTTACTAGGGTTTGTACTTGAGAAATTCCACTCCTAAAACTCCAAATCCACGAATCTAGAGGCAAAGAACATGAACTCATATGCATCCCATCCATCAACTAGATGAGAGAGAGAGAGAGCACGTACCCGCGTCATCCATGGTGAAAAAGGAAGGAGGGAAGGTTCCAGGAGCGTCCCAAGGCAAGGAGGAGGTCTCCCCGCGGTGGAGCTCCTCAATCCAGCGGCTAGAGGCTTGAGGGCGGCGGCTGTTTGTGGGGAAGAAGAAAGGGGCGGGTGGGGAAAATGAGATTGGATCTCACTTTACCCCACACGCCCCAACCCTTATCCATGAAATTTTCCGCCAGCGGAGCCTCCGGTGGTTTCACCGGAGCCTCCGCTCCCCCCAGCAGAGCCTCCGGTGGTTTCCACCGGAGGCTCTGGACCTTTTGTCCACTAAACAGTTTTTCCGGCCCGGTGAGCAAATATGCGCCAGCGGAGCCTCCGGTGCTGTTCCGGTGGACAGGGGCAGCGGAGCCTCCGGTGGTTTCACCGGAGCCTCCGCTCTGGGCAGCGGAGCCTCCGGTGGAACCACCGAAGCCTCCGCCCAGCCAAATTTTCGCGCGCCAAGATTGTAAAAACACGAGCATTTCGATAGAAACAATGGTTTGGGCAAAGGAGGCTTGGGTTGGAAAATCGTCACTGATATACGAGAGACATTACTCGACGGGGTCTGCAAAAAGCAACAAAAGGATAGAAGACCGAACCCTTACGAGTTGTCAAGACGGAGATATGATAGGCGTGAAAGATCCAAAACACACAAAATGGTCGGTGGCCGAGGCCACCATGTTTGAGTGTGTAACTTGGCACCGCGAAGATATATCTTGGGTCCAAAATTACTACTCACAATTAAGCACAATAAGTCACAAATGACTAGATATGCAATGATGATTTATTTTTCGCATAATAGGAGGAGTGCATATTCATGAGTTGAGTAGTGCTCCCCCTATGTCCATGCCTACATCTAAGCCTAATAGCATGCATAATGAGGGTAGATATGCAAGGTTTCAAGTGAAGTTGGAGGAATCTATGACATTTAGTTCATTCCTCAAAGCTCGAAATCTTGGTTCATCAAGGGCCTTCGTGAAGATATCGGCAAGTTGATCCATCGTGGAGACATATGAGAGATCAATATCACCTTTCTCAACATGATCCCGAATGAAATGATGACGGATCTCAATGTGCTTCGTCTTGGAATGAAGAACCGGGTTGTAGGCTATCTTGATAGCACTCTCATTGTCACAAAGAAGAGGCACCTTGTCAAAATGAATACCATAATCCTTCAAGGTTTGCCTCATCCATAGCAATTGGGCACAACAACTTGCCGCGGAGATATACTCGGCCTCGGTGGTGGAGAGAGCAATGCAATTTTGCTTCTTAGAAGACCAACATACCAAGGAGCGGCCAAGGAATTGACAACCCCCGGATGTGGACTTCCTATCCGTCTTCTCTCCCGCATAATCCGCATCCGAGTATCCAATGAGCTGAAAGCTTGAACCCTTGGGGTACCAAAGATCGAAGTTTGGGGTATGAACTAGATATCGAAAGATTCGTTTCACAGCTTCCAAATGACTTTGCCTTGGGGAGGCTTGAAACCTTGCACATTTACCTACGCTATACATGATATCGGGTCTAGATGCACAAAGGTAGAGCAAAGAGCCAATCATGGAGCGGTATACCTTTTGATCTACCTCTTTACCGTTGGGGTCGGGTTTCAAGTCGGTGGTTGTGGACATAGGAGTCTTCATAGGTTTGGCATCATTCATATTAAACCTCTTGAGCATGTCTTGAGTGTATTTGGCTTGTTTGATGAAAGTCCCTTCATAATATTGATTGACTTCAAAGACAAGGAAGAACTCCAACTCTCCCATCATAGACATCTCAAACCTATCGGTCATAAGCTTGCAAAACTCCTCATTGAACAAGGTGTTAGTAGACCCAAAAATGATGTCATCCACATAGAGTTGGCATATGAACAAGTCACCTCCAACCGTCTTGGTAAAGAGGGTGGGATCGATTAAACCAACATTAAACCCGCGATCTACTAGAAACTCTTTAAGGTGCTCATACCACGCACGTGGAGCTTGTTTAAGTCCATAGAGCGCCTTATCAAGTTTATAGACATGATCGAGGTGGTTGGGATCCTCGAAACCCGAAGGTTGCTTTACATATACTAACTCATTAATGGACCATTAAGGAAAGCACTTTTGACATCCATTTGTTGTAACTTGAAGTTATGATGAGATGCATAGGCAAGTAAGATACTAATGGATTCAAGGCGAGCTACGGGGGCAAAGGTTTCACCGAAATCGATACCTCCGACTTGAGAAAAACCTTGGGCCACCAATCTTGCCTTGTTGCGAATGACAATGCCATCTTTGTCTTGCTTGTTCTTGAACACCCATTTGGTACCAATGACATTTTTGCAATCCTTGGGTCCTGGCACTAATTTCCACACTTTGTTGCGCTCGAAGTTATTTAGTTCATCATGCATGGCTTCAAGCCAATCTTGATCTTCGAGAGCTTCATATACCTTCTTGGGTTCGATGAAAGAGACAAAAGCATGAGCCTTGCTAAAATCCGCCAATTGCCTTCTAGTGACCACTCTTCCACGAACTTGTCCAAGAATCATGTCCTCCGTATGACCCGCTCGTTCAAGATTCTCTAGCCTTCTCTTTGCTCTACGAGCTAGTATCTCCTCCAAAGATTCCTTGGATATTGATTGAGAATCACCTTCTTCATCGGAGACATGTCCATCTTCATTTCGTCCTTGATCAAAGATGGGTGATGAATCACCACTAGGTTGAGCATTCTCAACAATAATAGAATCTTGATCATGATTTAGATGTGTTGCTTGGCCTTGTTCATTAGCTTGGCCTTGATTGTTAGCTTGAGGGCTTGGTGCATCTTGTTGGATAGCTTGATCATCAATGGGTGTAGTCAATGGCTCCACTTGAGTGGGGCATAGTCCTTCTCCCTCCGTCATCCGGTAACCCTCAATGGGAATTATTTCACCAATCCCCATTCTTCTTATGACGATGGGAGGAATTGCATCTCCTACAACACCATGATCTATACGCCCCCCTTGGGAGCCGTTGTCCTCATCAAACACTACGTCTATAGCTTCTTCAACTTGCCCGGTGGACTTGTTGTAGACTCTATAGGCGTGAGCATTCGTGGCATAGCCAACAAAGATACCCTCATGAGATCTAGTCTCAAATTTTGACAACCGTTTTCCTTTCTTGCGAATGAAGCACTTGCAACCGAAGACCTTGAAATAAGATACATCCGGTTTCTTGCCCGTGAGAATCTCATAGGGACTCTTGTTCAAGATCTTGCGAAGATAGAGCCGGTTGGTAGCATGACAAGCGGTGGAGACGGCTTCGGCCCAAAAGTTATAGGGAGAAGAGAGCTCCGCAATCATAGTCCTAGCCGCATCCATCAAAGTCCGGTTCTTTCTCTCCGCAACACCATTTTGTTGAGGGTATAGGAGTGGAATATTGATGAGCAATGCCTTCTTCACTAAGAAAACCCTCAACGGTGTAGTTCTTGAACTCCGAGCCATTATCACTCCGAATGGCCAAGATGGTAGCATTGTGTTGGCGCTCCACTAGATTGATAAACTCGATGACTCTATTTTGAGTTTCACTTTTCCTCTTGAAGAAATACACCCAACAATATCTTGAATAATCATCCACAATCACCAAGCAATACTTCTTTCCTCCGAGGCTATCATAAGATAGTGGGCCAAAGAGATCTAAGTGAATGAGCTCGAGAATTCTTGTGGTGGAGATACTTGTCTTGGTTGGGTGTTGTTCTCCATGTTGCTTCCCAAAGGTACAAGAGCTACACACACGATCTTTAGCAAACTTAGCTTTGGTTAGTACTAGAACGTGATTGCCACTTTGGAGGTCATGTAACATTCTCATATTCGTGTGGGCTAGTCGGCGATGCCAAAGCCATCCCACATCAACTTTAGCCATTAGGCATGTCGCGGCACACATGTCTTCTTTAGAGAAGTCCACTACATACATGCCGTTCTCGACAAACCCAACAAAGGCTACTTTAAGAGAAGTCTCCCAAGTGACAATCACACTCTCTTTTTGAAGAACGAGGTAAAACCACAATTTGCAAGTTGAAGAACGGACATCAAGTTATAGCCAAGGGACTCAACAAGGAGAACATTCTCAATTGATAAATCATTTGAGATAGCTACTTTGCCTCGTCCCAATACCTTAAGCTCGGACTTGTCACCAATTGTAACGCAATTGAGATGTGGTAGAGGAGGTTCAATATTACTTATTGCGTTTCCGGTCATGTGTTGGGATGCACCACTATCCACTGTCCATCTATGTGCTCCGGATGCGTTTCCCTACAAGAGATCAATTTCTTGATTTAGGTACCCATCCTTCAATGGGTCCTCTTTTGTTAGTCACAAGGGTCTTAGGAACCCAAATAGTCCAATGATAATCATCATCATAAGAAGTACCAACGTATTTAGCATAAACATGTCCATCTCTAGATTTCATAAGAACATAAGATGGGTTATATTTTCCGGCAAAATCATTATGAGTGATGCTCCCCCCTAGAGGTATCACCACCCATAATGGCGTTGGTATCCTTTTCTTTGGGCACCTCACCCTCTTTCACAAAGATAACATTTTTGGAGGGAGAGGTGACACTCTTGGATTTCTTCTTTGACTTGGAAACAAAGCCAAGTCCCTCTTTTCCTTTCTTGGCACCTTGAGAGCTTATTGCATCATTGAGAATTCTTTCCTTCCCTACAATGTTAGTTGTAGTAGAAGAGGTAGGCACAATAACGATGCTATTTGATGAAGATGCAACATGCTTATTAGATTGTTGAGCTATAAGCTTGATTCGAGACTTAGCAAGTTTGTCATGAATTTCTTTGAGAGATGCAAACTCCCCTTTTAGTTTGTCATGTTCCTCGACAAGTTTTTCATGGGCTATTCCTAGCTTTAACTCTTCCTCTTCAAATTCTTTAAGTAAAACAAGAGATTTGGCATGTTCTTTCTTAAGCTTGGCAAGAGATTTCTCGTTATATTTTCTAAGCTTTGAAACACTAATAGCATACGTCTCTTGTAGACTAGATAGTTTCTCTTCAAGAGAGGCTCTCATGGATCTCTCCTTTCAAGAGCCTTGATGAGTTCGTCATCATGATTATCATTGCTACCGCCATGGTTCTCTAAGGTCATGATGATCTCCTCCTTCTCATCGATGAGGGAGTTAGCCTCATCAAGTTGCCTTAGGAGAGCTTTTACCTTTTCTTTAGTTTCACCTTCAAGACTACACAACCAAGATCCTAGGTTCTTGGCCTCCTCATCATCAACAATGTTTTCGACACAATCCAATAATGAGGGAGAGCTAGTGATAATAGACTTGGAGGTGGAAGATATTACCGCGGTGGCTTTTGCCATGAGACATGTAGGTCGGATCAATGCCTTCTCATTGGGAGATTCAAATAGAGAGACCGATGAAGAGGAAGTCGTAGCTATGGCGACGTGGGCGACACCTACGACTTCATCTTCTCCTTCATCTCCGGAGTAGTATGTTTCCAATGTTGGGCCCTCTTGAACATATAGAGCCCTTGGGACTCTTCTAGCGAGGTTCTTGTTTTGTGGAGCTTTGTTCTTGTCCTTGCGAACAAGCTTCCCTTCATTCTCTTCTCGTGGCTCAAAAGGACACTCTTTGACAAAGTGGTTCGCACTTCCACAATTGTAACATGTCCTTGGCCGCTCCCCTTTCTTCCTAAAGGTCTTGTTCCTTGAAGGTCTAGGGGCACCGGCCTTGTGAGCCTCCCATCTCTTCCAATACCCTTGCATGGCAAGAGCAATACATTTGTGGGCACCCTTGTATGTATCCTCATAGTCCTCATCATCATCATCATCATCATCATCCACTTCTTCTATCTTGGCCATGGTCTTAGAATTTAAGGCAAGGTTAGGAGACTTCCCATGGCCTCTTGAGCGAGCAAGAGCATCATACGTGCTCTTGTGAGACAAAGATATGGCTATGAACTCACTAAGGACACCAATGGAGTTGAGTGAGTTGTAGTCGGATCTTGTTTGAATGCTAGTGGAGAGATTCTTCTCAAAAGGAGTTATGGCCTTGACAAATTTCCTCTTGATCCACTCATCGGAGATTTCCTCCTTTCCAAAGTCCCTTAATTGATTGCCAAGGGTGACCACTCTTCTATATAGCTCCTCGGGACTTTCATCTTCAAGCATGACAAAGTTCTCGGACTTGTCAAGAGCAACATCGTATTTGGATGATTGGATGCTTGCATTGCCTTGGAACAAGGAGTCAAGCTTATCCCAAGCTTCCTTGGCGGTCTTGATACCGCGAATGTGTTCAAGATGTTCTCTTGGGAGAGCCTTTTGGATAGTCACAAGAGCGGTCTTGTTGAGTTGAAATTCCACATCCTCTCTTGGAGTCAAGTTGTTCGGATCGTGAGGGTGGAATCCATATAGAATGCTTCTCCACAATGCGGTGCAAGATCCAGAAATGTGAGACTCCATATCGAACTTCCAAGAAGAAAACTCGTTAGTGTTAAGCATGGGAGGAACTCCAACATTAACCATGTGTGGCATAGTGGCAATAGGGTGGATAGAGTCGTAATTGGGAGGTGGTGGAACTTTAGATTGAGACCCCGAACCGTTAGCCGATTGAGACTTGGAGCCCTCGGAGCTCCCACCACTCTTATCCTTTTTATCGGCTTTTGCTTTGGCTTTCGCCTTAGCTAAAGCGATGTTAGCTTCCCTCTCGTCGATATCCGGAATGGATTCTTCGTCCGAGTTAACATCGTTGGTGGTGAGGGGTGGTTCCGTGGACTCCTTGGTTTTCCCCATCAGTGCCTCCATCATTTTCTTTATGCTAGACACCTCCGAGCTAACACTAGAGCTAACCTTAGATAGTTCGGTTTGGAGAACTCCAACCGTATCTTGTAGGTTAGATATAGTGTCGGCCATTTTGGAGATTTCCGCACTAGAACTTCCGGGGGCATTTTCATCGACCATTGTACTCTTGGGCGGTTAAGCCCTTAGTAAGAGCCTCCGAATTTAAAGTGCACTATGGTCAACTAGAGGGGGGGGGGGTGAATAGGTTGACTACCAATTTTTCTTTTATTTTCCTTTTAGTGGGTCTTAGCAAGATAAAGTAAGGTTATCTAGATGTGCAACTAGGTGAGCAACCTATGTGGACAAAACGATATGCGCAACGGAAGTAAAGCGTAATGTAGTAAAGCAAACAACAAGTGTAAACAAGGAGACAAGGATATGATTCACCGTAGTTCCTTCTCAAAGAGAAGTACGTCTACGTTGGAGAGGTGGGGAGCCACCTAGGCGCTCCTCAATAGCACGGTTGTGCACACCATGTTCTCCTTGAGCTTCTCCGGTGAGGGAGATGCTCGTTTCTACTATGAGGTCGACTTTAAGGCGTTGACCAAACCTTTACAAGGACTTGAGGTCACTCCACAAGATGGATGGAGGCTCTCAAGCAATCCGTAGCTTCTTGCAACAAGGTGGAAACTACAAGCACGAGATCTACTAAGGTTTCTAGGCCTCGAGTAGGATTCTAGATCTACTAGGTTGTGGTGGATGGATTTGAGATTCCTTTGGTGGAAGTGTGGATCTAGGTCTCCTCTAGCTCTCCACCAAGTTTGGGACTGTTTGGGTGGACGGAGTGGGAGATCTAGGTGGTTGAAGCTTTCATTAATGGATAGGAGAGAGAATGGGAAAAGCTTGGCATTTAAGAGGTAGGGGAAGGGGTATTTATACCCCTTGCATTTAAGTGACTGTTTGCAGTCCAGGGGCACCGGAGGCTCCGGTGGTTTCACCGGAGGCTCCGGTGGTCTTCAGTTCACTTCACAGCTGCGCAGCGCACCAGCTCACATGTGCTGGAATACTGGGCGGAGGGTCCGGTGGGTTCTGTGGAGGTTCCGCCCACCTGAGGCTCCGGTGGAACCTCCGTTCTGCTCAAACAGAAAGGCAGTTTGGCGGAGCCTCCACCAGATCCCCCACCGGAGGCCATTTACACTAGGTAAAGGGAGGGCACCGGATGTCCACCGGAGGCTCCGGTGGTACCTCCGCTCTTCTCAAACAGAAGGGCATTTAAGCGGAGCTTCCACCGGAGGCGCACCGGATCCCTTTTTGCGTGCATCACATGTGTTGGAGGATGGCGGAGCCTCCGGTGGAATTGGCGGAGGTTCCGCCCACCGGAACTTCTGCTCCTGGGTCCGCTCGTTTGCTCCAGAGAGGGGTTTTGGCGGAGCCCCCACCGGACCCCCACCGGAGCCTGGGCGGAGCCTCCGGTGGATTCACCGGAGCCTCCGCTCCTGCACATTGCACTTTCCTGGATTCCTTTCTCCTTGCACTTTTCATATAAAATGATCACTTGCCCCATAGAATAAGTGAACCTGTTTAAACCTGGGCATTTCCATCTATTGAACACACATTAGATCAAATAGTTGTGTTGTCATATAATTACCAAAACGGAGGATGATCTTTCACCTGCGGGCCACCCTAATAACCTGGCATTTAGCCAATGCCGGACATACCCCTAGTTGGCATATATCCGACATCTCTCTTGAAGGTGCATACAATAACTTGGCCAAGGAAATCATACACACCGGAGATCATTGCGAGACAAGATTATAACACTCTAAAGATATAAGTGAAGCACTCAAAAATACATGAACAAAGTGATTATAATTTCATGGTTCATCGGATCCCAGTATACACAACATGTAGCAATTACATTACGGTGATCTTGATCATGTTAGGAACCTCACAAGACCTAAACATGAAAGCACAAGAGAAAGGGAACACCATCTAGCTACTTCTATGGACCCGTAGTCCAGAGATGAACTACTCACACATCTGTCCGAAGGAAATCATGGCGATGTAGAGGCCTCCAGTGATGACCCCCCTCTTCGGCAGAGTGCCGGAGCAGGACTACATAAGACCTAAATTGGACTTTCGAGGTGAAGGCGCGTCTATATCTGTTTCGTGGAAAATTTCTCCTTCGCCGACGTTTTTTAGGGTTAATATGATTTTATAGGCGAAGAGGTGGCGTGAGGCGGTGCCACAGGTGGTGCGGGGCCACTAGGCACGTCCTAGAGGCAACCCGCGCCTGGTGCCCACGTGGAAACCCCCTGGCTCCTCTTCGGCTCCCATTTGGACTCCGTCTTTGTTCCAGGAAAAAAATAAATCCCGCAAATTTTCAGGACATTTGGCGAATATTTTCTTTAGAGCTTTTCTGAAATACAAAAACTGGCACTAGGCATCTTGTTAATAGGTTAGTCCATGAAATCATTTGAAAACGAAGAAAAACATATAGAATTATTGCATATTGCGACGATGATACAAATTATATATGCAAATGTTTTAGGATTACAACACGTAATCCGGTTACATCAGGTAATTTCATTTGATCAGGTAATCTATTTCATATTGCGACGATGATACAAATTAATTCATGAACATGATGTTTCAATATTTAAAACATGCTACCAATTATTTTAGAACAATTAAACAATTAATTCTAGCTATGATAACATGTACTACAAGCATATGGTAATGATGGTGACATGTTAAGCGCATTGCAAACGTGAAAACTGACCAAAAATTGACTTTCCGAGATTATCTTGAGGCTAAACATGCAATTTCAGCAAAAACTGACAGTTCCATGGGTTTAGACGAAAATTATTCAGCAGGAATTAAAATTGCGTAAAAACTGAAAAAATCTGATAGCTAAAATGCAAATTTCCGCTCGAACAACCGCTTTAGGTCCGGTCCAAACAGTATTAGGCCGAAAAACCGGTTGAAACCCTCACGTCAATCCACCACAATCCATTTTTTATTAGGCGTCCGTGTTAATGGACCGTATTCTTCCCAATAGCAAGCCTTGCTTGTTGACCTTCCAGCGGCGCCTTTAATAGGTCGATCCGCATGGGACCACCACTAGGATTCCTGGCGCATGTGGCGCCGTACGCGGCAGGTTGGCGCGCTGGCGACCAGCAGGGTCGAGATGGCCTTCCCGACGGTGGAGCACATCGAGTCGTTGAAAGGAGACGTGGACATGCGGTGGCGGTGGGTGCTTAGGCCGTCAGGGCCGAGTTTGGCATCGCCGCGAGCTCGGTCGGAGCTCGCGGGGCGGCGATGGGGGAAATAGTGAGGCGAAACACTCGGCCGTGGTGCCTATGGTGCGGCGACGCCATCGGTGAGCAGGGGCCTATCACAGGTGGGGCGACACACACTCGCGTTCACCATCGGTGCGATGGAAACAACCACGCATTTATGGGGCAGCCACGATGAGTACCGGCGGAGCCATGTCGGCGCAAGCGCGGTCATCTGGACCTTCAACTTGTACGAAAGTACGACGATGCCGCCACGTAGTGTGGGGCTCGATATGTCGCGTGGTGGCTTGGCCGACCTAGGCAACACACGACAAGCGGATCTACAGCAGCCGACACCAAAAATGATTCGAATGTCAATTTCCATCGTCCGTTCATCTGGAATCGAGACGGCGCGTGACACAATTAGTGCATCGCGACGGTACCGTGATCATCCAGATAGATCATGTTCGTGTACCGACTCACTACAATGTAGTCAACACGTCTCCATGAATCCGAGAACATTGACATTGGTCGGCGACAGCGAGTCAGCTCGGTTCTCGGGAGGGAAATCCATAGCACTTGTACGAAGATTTATCCAAATAAAATAATTAATAAAACGGAATCGTAAATATATTGGGGGAGCATAGCTCATAACTGCACGGCCAGTGGGGCACTAGTACAAAAGCAGCTTTAGGTACGCAATAAAAATAATTTTGTCCAGATCGAGTGCCATCAAGCGTCTCGTAGATCTGAACGACACGTGCACAACGGGTGCGCCGTGGTGGTACGATAATCGCCAGGATCAGGACGCGTACCATCTCTCTACAGTGTTTTCGTCAAATCCCCTTATCTTGCGGGATCCATCGACGTTAGTCAGCGACATCGTGTCTGTTCAGATCTCGCAATTGGAATTCACATCGTATGTGCGAAATAATCCACAAAACTATTTGGATATCAAAAAAGGGATCAAGATGGGGAGGAAACTATTTTTGAGACCGGATCTGAAATAGACCTTTGCGATGAACGACAAAGCCTCGACGGAGGCTCTTGGCAGATCAGTGGGTGGAGCAGTACGTACTGATAACGTTTTCCACAACCTTTGCTGGCGAGTCCAGTCCAAGGGCGTGGAGCGGGAGCGTAGTCGAAGTAGTCATACACACGGCACAATTACAGATTTGAAAAGTGAAAGGATATAGAGAAATAGTCTGGACAAATCTTTATTAATCAATTGTCTGTCTCTCTATATACAATAGCTGGGAATGTCATGTAAGCTGGGATGGGAGGAGCGGCAATGGTGATCAGATCTTTTGCGTCTGATAGTAACTGGCTTGGAGTTTCAAGAATTACGGAAGCAGTATGTAAGCGGGGCGACAATACAGGCAGAGTTCAACATCTTAATTTTTAGGGTGAAATCCCAAGGTCTGGCCTTAATTGGTTGTACCTAGCAATGGCCTTCCTGAAGGCATTGTTTTCAAGAGTGCAGACTATCTCCAGGGTGAAAACCTATGATCTTTGATCGGGCGACGACGGCGCTTGTGCCGTGTTCGCTTCTTCAAGGCGTTGCTTAAGAGCATCTCCACCGGCACACCCCCTCCCAAACGGCCCCCCAAAGGCCCAATGTGGGTCTGGAATAAAAAACCGCCGCATAACCCCCAAAGGTGTCCACCCACCAAAATTGTTTCCGGGCCCCCAAGCCTACCCGCCAAACATGGGGGCCTTCCTGGGGGCGCCGGACATTGTCCGGTCTCCCCACCCGACAGGCGGCCCCCGCCCATCATAGAGACAAACCTGCACCGGCCGATAGTCATTTGCCCCCATCCTTTTGTTGTTTCCTCTCGCCGCCGATTCGAACCATCGTCGGCACCCTTGTTGTCACCAACTGTACGCAGGAGTCGAGCACGTACGACGTTGGCCAATTCGCCGCCGTTCTCCGCCGTATTCGCGCGCCGCCACAGGTCATTCAACCGCATTCGCCTCTTCCTCGCTTCCACCCTGTAGGTAAGGTGTTCGGCCGTTTTCCATAGGTCGATGAACCGCCGTTAAACTTGTTTAGCTCACGGCTAATGGTTGGGTTTTGTCCAATATAGTATGGATAGTGACAACGAGGTCCTGTTTTTCCAACTGATGGATAGTGACGACGAGGAGAATGAGATGGTCATGGTGGCTCTGTTAGAGGCGATGTCCGTGGAGGCAGCCGATCGGAAGCATGGAGGATCAAGGAAAGGGCGAACAAGAACCGGCAAAGGGAAACTGTCCACAGACTCTGTGGGACGACTATTTGTCTGACACGCCGGCGAACCTACCTCATGAATTTCACCGGCGTTTTCGGATGAACAGAGAAGTCTTTAGGCGAATTGTGCATGGTGTTCGGGAGTATGACGACTACTTTGAGCTGAAAAAAGACTGCGTCCGGCTTCTAGGATTTTCATCTCTTCAGAAATGCACGGCTGCAATACAATGTCTTGCATATGGAGCCCCTGCAGATTTATTGGATGACTATTTTCGTATGTCTGAAACCACCGCCGTTCAGCCCACATTTTGATTTTACAAGGCAATAGTTGCAGTGTTTCTTTCCGTGTATCAGAGATCACCAAATGAAGCAGACACGGCTCGTTTATTGGCACAAGGAGAAGTAAGAGGATTTCCTGGGATGCTTGGAAGCATCGATTGCATGCATTGGAGTTGAAAGAATTGTCCATTTGCTTGACAAGGGATGTACAAAGGTGATCATCACGGAAAGTGCACTGTTGTGCTTGAGTCTGTGGCTGATTACGATATTTGGATTTGGCATTCATTTTTTTGACGCCATAGGAGGAGCCGGCGCAGGAGGTGGAGGGATGTACAAAGGTGTTTGTACAATTATTATTTACCTAGTTTATCGAGTGTTTTCATCAAATATAAATATTTTTATCAAAACCAAAACAGGGCTACCGTTTGGGGGGTAGCCGGTTAGGGGGCGCCGCTGCGGAGCATGCCTGTCGCACCCGGACTTCTAGAGGATACTCACAGTCCGCTAAACAGTAGAACAAATGGCTTACGGGGCATACCGGCGCCCGCATCTCAATATGAGCAGGCCAACACGTAAACGTGTGACAACCATTCTCTACTATCCATCGTCTGCGTAAACCATCCCATAGAAATCCGACTACTTCCGTTGACGTACTTCATAACATACACATGGTACGCCAACGGCATTTGAACAAGTGATATCACAACATATCTCTAAGACACAAAAGATTGAAATAAGTTGCAAATAGCTCTCACTAGAGCAGAGATAGCAAATACAATCATCAAGAGGACACATGTCCCACCAATTCATCATTACATCACAGCGGAAGCATCCAAAGTGTCTGAGTACAGACAAGATCCAAATAGGCCTAAGAGGCCGGAAACGAAAAGACGGAGCCCATCCACGATGTCTCGGATCCTGCCCGGGTCCGCTATCTACTCGTCAGCAGCCTCGTCATACTCCACGTAGTAGCCACCATGGGGATCCTCGGAAACGTAGTCTGCGGAAACCACAGCCCCAAAGGGGTCAGTACAGACAAGTACTGGCAAGCAAGACTCACAAGATACCAAAGTGTACCCGGCAACACCAAGTACAGATGCTTTGGGTTCAACGGAAGAATAGGTGATACAAAGTGCGGCAGCAGGCTGCTCTAACCAACTACAGAAACACGCTACAACTTCCGGCTAAAAGAGAGGGATAAGATAGCGTATCGTAACCAACTATAACTAACCTCAAACAAACCCATCCTGGATCTCGCCCCTTATCCAAAGAAGCAATCCGAGGATAACTCACACAGTTGGATTAATGATGATTCAAGTTATTGTGTCAATAAGACTATTACTAGTCAAGTTATCATTAGTTAGGTGCAAGTTGTTCTGAGTACTTGTTAGCCAGTACTTTCACCAAGTCATCCATAACCGCGGACAACACGGCTTCTCGAGAAGATTTAAACCTGCAGGGATGCACCAATTTGGCCGTACACGTAAGAATAACCCGCCAGGTGGAATGCCTTCCACCAAGCGGGGCACTCAACACAACCGAACTCTTCTTCGCATCAAGCCCAAAGAACCCCATGCAATTGAGCGCACGGCTAATCAAGCCCCACGAAGAAAAGGGGACCCTCATAGCACTCTAAGAACGTGTCTCCCTAAATGCCGACTACAAAAGTTTCCACCCAGGCCTCGGGTTCGTACCTGCATATGCGTGCGGCAAATGGAAAACCCGAACTAAATGAGGCGATTTGGACGAGATGCGAATCGAATCAAATTGAGGGGAGCGCCCATACACGCTTCCCACATGCGGTTAGTGCGCTCATCATGGATCAGTAGACAAGACCCTTTTCCTAATTAGGGTCGACACTAGCAGGCCTCAAAACCACGCCGGGCCTCCTGCCGGTGCCTTATCATCAAATTAGCATTACCTCAACATTAACAGGTTGATTGTTTAACATCGAGCCCCAGAACATAAGTAATATGGTAATAGAAATAACGGACAACAGACTCGAGCAGTAACAACCCTAAACATGCTAGTAAGACACAGGCAACATGCAATGGGGTTATAGGTGTGGAGGATAGGCCATATCAGGGTTACAGGATAACATGTGATAGGTTCGAACACAAGCAACGAATCTTAAGGCTAGCAGAATAGACAATGGAAAGTATCCATAACCAGTGTGGAAAGGACACAATGGTTCATGTGAGTGAATACTTGCCTGCAAACTCAGCAGCCTGGTACTGAGCTAACTCCTCAGAAGTAGTGTCGTAAACCTCGTCTGTCTCAGCGTCGTCGTCTATTCGAGAAGAAGCAAACAAACAACGCAGAGAGACAAACAATCAATAACATGGCATAATGCACAATCATGGGATGATGCATGGCAATTTAATTGATGCATCAAAAATAAGATAGCTGACATGGTAACATAATTAAATGGACCCATATGCAATTTGGATTGCATATGGAAAGCTCATGAATTAAGGTTGGTTTAGATGATCTACAACTAAACAACATGTGAAAGTGGATTAGCATGATGCATGGATGAGGAAAACAGAAAGAAAACAACAATAGCTTCAATTTGAAATGAAGTTTACCAAGTTTGGAATTTTATTTATTAAGTTACGAAAAATTGGCTCCTTAAAGGAGTTACACAAGCATTTGTTGTTTGCACCAATTTTAATTGTTCAAAATAGATAACAAAGTTCATATTTGGAAAGAACACAAAATTTTAGGTGGAATACATGTCTCATTTGTTGAAAAAGGATTTAAGATGAATTAATTATGAATTAAACAAGTTTAAACAAGATTTAAATGAATTTAATTCAAGTTTGAAATTTATTTGAATTTTTATTTGTTCAAAACATTTAATAAAATTCATATTTGGAAAATTTATACTTTTCTGGTTTGAAAACATATTTTATATGTTCAAAAAGAATTTTATTTGACCAAGTTATGAATTTAGCCATTTTAAATGATTTAAACAAGGTTTAAATTATTTAACCAATTTTAATTATTCAAAACATGAAACAAAGTTTATATTTGAAATGGTGGTTTAATTTGGCATGGAAAACATATTTTATATGTGACATTTGAATTAAGTTTGAATTAGTTATGAATTTAATCAAAATTTGTAATGAGTTGTTTGAATTTGAATTTTAAAACAATTTGAAATGTTCAAAACAGAAAACAAATGAGTTAAACATGTAGAGAATTGAATTTGGTACAGAATACATATTTTATTTATTTTATTTGAAGTTGAAATTGAAAAGATATTTGCATTTTGAAACGAGGGACTATTCTGTAAATAATAGGGACTTAAATTGTAAAAGAAAAAGGGCCAGGACGGTTTACACCGCGCAGTGACCCAACCTGGGCCACTGACAGCGGGCCCTGGCCACCGTGGCGCTTAGGTGGCGGTGTGTGCGCGCGCGTGTGGCTCAGAGTCGCTGACAGGGGGCCCCGCATGTCAGCGCTCGTTGGCGAAAAAAGGTGGGGTTTTTCTCCGCGTGGACGGGGTTCGAACCCGCGACCGCGGATGCGCGAGCAGTGCGCTGTGCCACTGCAGTGGCTTCTGTTTGTTGTCAGGTAAGGGGCTCGGGGGGTATGAGGTGGTGTTCGCGTCAGTTAACTGAATTTCAGTTCAGTTAACTGAACCTCGACAGGACGGTGCTCGCCGGCGGCGATTCGCGAGCTGCTGCGGCTCGCCGTGGATGCGTGTGTGTCCGTGGCGTTCGTGCGCGTGCAGAGAGAGAGAGGAGGGTGGAGGGCGTGGTGCTCACCACCGTGGACGATGAAGCAGAGGCTCGGGGTGGAGGACAGTGGGCGGTGGCGACGGTGAGGTGGACGGCGGCGGCGTTCCGGGAGCTCCCAGCCACCGCGGAGTAGTCGAGATGGACGGTGGCAGTACGGGGACTCGATTCCCGTGCTTGTCCTGCTGCGAGGGTGACTAGGACGACGGCGATCGCCGGAGTTTCAGTCACGGTGGTGCGGTGGTGGGGTTCAGAGGTGGGGAGCAGAGAGGGACAGCGGGAGAGAGGAGAGGAAAATCATGGCGGCGCGACGATGGAGAAGGAGGAGGGAGGTTAGGGCAGGGGAGGAGCCCTAGGGGGTAGCTATAAGGAGGGGAGGAGGAGCTCGTGGCCGTTCCTCCCTCTGTACGCTGACGTGGGCAGCTCCGATGAGCTGCCGTACAGAGGAGAGGGGCGAACAGGTAAGTGGCTGTGGGCTGGGCCTGGGGGGAGGTGGCCTGGGCCTGCTGCCTCTCCCCTCTACGCTATTTTTTTGTTTTTGTTTTTTCAGTTCTGTTTTTTTTTTGCTGAAAAGAAAAGAGGAAGAAAAGGGATAGTTTTTTGGGTTAGAAAAATTTAGGGAAAAATTTTATATCTTGTTATTTACAAAACCCAAGTGTGCCAAAGATTGTTTTTTCAAAATTTTGAATTAGTTGTTGTTTGTATTTTATTTGAATTTGAGTGAATTTTCGGTATTAATTGATTAAATGAAAAGAACAATTTAAAAGTTTTTAATTTCAAGTGTAATCGTAACAAATGATCGATTTGTTTTGTAATTTCCATAAATTTCAAAATGGTTGCTGTTTGGAAATTCATTTGAATTAATTAGATTATTTAACTTAACCAAGTAAATGGTTTGATCTTCCAACTTTAATGGAAACAAAATGATGTTTGGGTTTGAAATTTTCATTTGAAAATTGTAACAGAACAAGTATGAAACAAAGATTTGAAATTTGATTTGAAAATTCAAATAGAAAACAAGGGAAAACAAAAGGAAAACAAAGGAAAACAAATGGAAAACAATTGCAAAACAAATGCAATGATTATGATGTCATGATGCAAAACATAAATTAACAAAAAGCAAACATTCTAAAGGAGTTTTCATACTTGGGATGTTACAATGCCCACCAAATCCGCGGACACAGGTTCGACACCCCCCCTAAGGGGGTCCGATTGGGGGGTGCCGGTGGAGATGCTCTAAGGTGATTGTGGACTTCAGGTGTTGTCTTGGCGGTGGTTGTGCTGCTGTGGCAAGGACTGAAATTCTGCAGTGGGCCTTTTTCTTTTTTAGTTTCCTTTTCTTTTTTAGATGTGTGCATCCGTAATGTCATTAGCATATTTTAGTTGGTGTAAAGGCTGGATGTAATTAGCATTTTCGCGATATTAATATGCCTCTCATAAAAAAATACAATAGATGAGTATATATAGGGGAGAAGGATAGATGGGAGAACCCAAATATAGAGGAAAAACCTCCACCCAACAAAAGGTGGGCCCGCACGTTATGCACGGAAAAGGTTTCCGAAGTGGTTTATCCTCACGATCATCTTTGCGTCTGTGTCCTGATTCCACCTCGGTTGACACATGTAAAGAGAAATTCAGATTCAACGAATGGTGGCTGTTCTGGATGTACATAGTAGACGTCGGGCAGATGACTACAGTATGCATATGCCCAGCTGCTAAAGAATTCCTAGATAGGCACGGGAATTCCTAGATAGGCACGGGTACGTACTTTGATTGCACATATCGTCTAGTACAACATATTGTCTCGAAACAGTCTTTCGCTCCGAGTTATAAATAAAGCAACCGCCCACAACATTCATACAAATTATCAGATACAACACACACAACGCTTGATGGGGGGATGGTAACCCGGTAGGCTTATGCCCAGGTGAAACCCGGCCCGAAGGGAATCGCACAAGACTCGACGCAAGGTGGAGGAGTTTCTAGAAGGCCCAAGGGGGAACGTAGGTCTTGTAATCCGTAGCTTGGGGGTCACGATTAGGAAACGTAGGGTTGTGTGCGGTTTCCGAGTAGGATTCCGGGTATGTCTTGTATAAGAAGCCAGAGAGTCGGGTAATATATAAACCGGCTCCTGGGACAGAGAGAGAGGGAGAGTTTTTACCCGATATTTAGGTATTCTTGTGGTACGAGAGCTGATCGTTGTAACCCTAGATCGGAGACTCGGCGACATTGCAGACCGAGCTACCAGATCACCTGATAACATGATTTCCCCTGAGCTAAACCCTCTCCCAAACACCAGAGTCGATTTGTCCCAAATTAAGTTACCCCAGGTAACGTCTGCCGTGATTATCCCACGATAGTTGGCGCCCACCGTGGGGCTACGTCCAAGGGTGTTTACATCATGGGAGAAGCTCGGGAAAGCATGAAGAACCTCGTCATCGGTGAGATCATCACCAACCCTGAAGGAGTGAAGATGGTGGACGACTCTGGTTGGGGACCAGAGTCGGATCTGCTGGAAACCGGATCTATCGTCACGATCGGCCGGATCAACGTCTTCGTCGGTATGGTACGTGCATCCGGTTCTGTTCCTGATGATATTGAGTATGATTATGTGTCAGGGGAAGCGAGGCGTTCAGTCGGAAGGAGAAGAATCGGTTGGGACAGCCGATCCGGAAGAAGAGCCCACCACGAAGAGGGAACAACCGGAGGAGCCGGTATGGACCCCGCGTGGCCGGGTCACAAGATAAGATGATACCGAGTCTATCCTGCACCTGCTTGAAGACCGGTACAAGGAAGATAGCTGCGACGAAGAGGAATATGAATCTTCACCAGGCATCGCGCGCCGGGTCGCGGTCTACACAGCCCCTGCAACCAATCTTAATCAGGGGGATGTGTCGACGGCCGCGGTCGGAGCGGCGCGAGCGCTGGCCCAACAGCAGGCACCGGTTGACGGAAACCTGGTTATAGCCCGGGTCGATGGAGACTCGACTTCTGTTACCAGTCATACCGGAGAAAGCGAACGACAAAGGAACATGTTTGGATTCACAGCAAATAGAACACCAGGTGCGGGAGCCTCGGTTCCGCGAAATCCGACTCTGTTCAACAATAACCTAATCTTGGATCCCACAGTGTTAGCGACGGTGATAACCCAAGAAAACGCGGCGGCACGTGCCCGAGACCTAGATGTGGCTCGCCGCGCATTGGATCAACAAAGGAGAGATGTCGAAGCCGAGAAACAAGGGATGGCCGTGCGCTAGCGCGAGTTGGAAGAACTGGAGAATCGTCTTCAGGCTCCGTCGACTAGGATTTATAATCAGAGGCACCAGACGAGATTACCGGCAACCGGTGGAAATTTACAGCCAGCTACGTTGTTCGTTACCCCTCAGGATCAACCAATCCCGGTTGTGAATCAAGAAACCGGATATCGAGCTGTAACTCTGGGAGGACAGCCGGCAAACGTGCAGGCCGGGTTACCCACGTTGCAAACTGGGATCGCTGTTGGCAATACCGCACCCACCACCACCACCACCGCGATTTCATACTCCACCAGGTCACTTCAATAATCCCATGGATAACGTATATGCAGCAACCTTGGCACTTGATCGCATCCCCGTAGGAGAGTCACCCCATGCAGTGGAGACCCGGCGGGCGATAGACCTGTCACGCACCGCAGTAGCTCAACAGGCCAATTACCCGGATAATAGGAGTGGCATGCATGGAACACCATATGTTAGTCGGCAGAATGGGAATACCGGTTATATTCAGTCAAACTCGGCACCGCGGAGGGCAGAGCAGTAGAAAATGCCGCCTCCTCCCCATAGACCTGCAACGCCTGCAACATCAGCAGCGCAAGCCATTATGGACAGTTCGCGAGCCAGGCGCGCAGCAGCCGGGTCTGCGGTAAGAGGGCCGGTAGCGGTTGCACCCCCCACCGCGCCAGCTGCAGGATCGCACGTTTCCCGAGTGAGGCCAGTACCAGCAAACCTCGCCGGGCCTAAGTGTTTATCGGATGCCATCAGTGCTGAGCCTTACCCGGATAAATTCAAGGAACCGGGTAAAGTGGTTAATTATGAGCTGACCATGGACCCAGAGACCTGGTTGAGCAGTTACGAGATGGCTATGTCGATCCGCAACGCATCCGAGAATCTCCAAGCCAAGTTTATGTACCTTATGATGTCCGAAGGAGCAGCAAAGTTGTGGTTCAATAACCTGCCTGAAAGATCCATCAATTCATGGAGTGAGCTGAAAACTGCCTTCATCAAAGACTTTCATGGGACGTGCCGAAATCTATTCACGATCGACGATTTAGAGCGATGCGTCCAGAAGAAGGGAGAGTCGACGCGCAGCTGGGTGCGCCGGGTTATGGAAATTCTCCACTCTTCCACTGATATCCAGCCAAAAGATGCATTGCAAGCTATGGCGAAAACATGCAAATACATACCCTTGGTGCAAAAGCTGACACACATGAAATCTAGTCGGCACGCTTCGGAGGTTACAATGGGAGAATTGATGGACGCTTGCAATCAACACGCTGCCACAGACACAACAGAGGAGGATATTGATGACAAAAAAGCGAAAGCCAACGCAAACAACAACGGAAGACCCGGCAATGGGGCTGCACCGGGTAATAACGGAGCAAGTAATGGAAATAACCAGCACAAGCGCCCATACGAAGGAAATTCCGAGTTTGTTGCTAACACATAAGCCGGGTTTGCAAGACCCAGGGCAGAGGGAAATTTCAACGGAGGAAACTTCAATGGAGGAAACTACCAAGGACCACCGAGGCCGGCTAACCATATAGAGGCCTTCAGGATGCCCTGTCCGCGTCATAGCAGGAATGGCAGACCGGCTAATCATTCATTGGAGCAGTGCGTGGACTTACAGAGATGGAAGAACGAGGAAATACATAAGGACCTACGAGGTGCAGGCCGGGGAGGAGGACCGGGTCCGGGTGGAAACCCGGGCAACGGGCCACCCCCCACTGGCAACGCAGGAGGTGGCAATCCGGGTAATAATCAAGGAGGTGCTGGGGGTTTCCAAGCTAACCCAAAACAGTTAGGACAGTACCACGTTCACACTACCGGGACTTCTAACAAAGATAGAAAGATACTTAAAAGGGCCGTAAATTCGGTTTCTTCAGGTGTTCCGAGATATTTGAGATGGTCAGACCAAGAGGTAACATGGGCAGAAGGGATCACCCGGAAACAATAGAACATTCGGGTGTGTTAGCTTTGGTGGTTGCACCACAGGTCAATGGTTACGAGCTGAAAAAGGTTTTTATGGATGGTGGAAGTAGCATCAATATTCTATATTGGGAAACCTTTCTACGCATGGGGCTCAAGGAGTCTCAGCTGCAGAAAAGTTCTACAGTTTTCCACGGGATTGTGCCGGGTCACTCGGCGTGCCCTGAAGGGAAGATAACACTTTAAGTCGCTTTCGGAGAATCCAAGGATAACTTCCGAGTGGAGTGGCTCACGTTCGAGGTAGTGAAATTGCGCAACCCTTATCACGCGCTGTTCGGAAGGCCGGCTTATGCTAAGTTCATGGCCAGGCCGTATTACGTGTATTTGCAGCTAAAGATTCCGGGTCCTAAGAAGACCATCACTATACATGGGAACCGGGCTGTGGCAGCGGAGTGTGATGAAGGAGATGCGGCAATGGCAGAACATGCTTGCAGGAAGGAAGATCTCAAGTATTACCGGTTTCAAGTAGACCCGGAAGATAGAACTGCTTTGAAGAGACCAAATACGGAGGACGAGAGAGCAAAGTTTAAAGCGGCCCAGGACACCAAGATGGTGGCTTTTGTCGAGGGTGATCCCTCCAAACAATTCGCCATAGGTTCTAACTTAGGCAACAAGGAGGAAGAAGCACTTATCGAGTTTATTCGTGAGAATCAGGACGTTTTCTCTTGGACGCCCAGCGACATGCCGGGTATCCCGACCGAGTTAGCTGAGCACAGTTTGCTTGTCGATCCTAGGTCCCGGCCTGTGAAGCAGGGTCTGAGAAAAATGAATGAGGAAAGGAGAAAGGCTATAGGAGTGGAGATAGCTCGGCTCCTTGCAGCCGGCTTTATTATGGAGGTTTTTCACCCGGAATGGTTGGCAAATCCGGTTCTAGTTCTGAAAAAGAACAATGAGTGGAGAATGTGCATAGACTATACGAGTCTCAACAAGAATTGCCCGAATGATCCATTTGCCCTTCCGAGAATAGACCGGATCATTGATGCAGTGGCAGGTTGTAACTTATTATGTTTCCTGGATGCTTATTCCGGGTATCACCAAATAAAGCTCAAAAAGGAGGATTGGGAGAAAACTTCGTTCATAACCCCCTTTGGTGCTTTTTGTTATAAGACCATGACCTTTGGGCTGAAAAACGCCGGCACAACGTATCAGCGGTGCATCCAGAAGTGTTTCGAGGATCAAATTGGACGCAACGTTCACGCATATGTAGATTGAAAGTAAAGTATGGGCACCTAGAGGGGGGGGGTGAATAGGTGCTACGACCAATTTTAATTTTTCTTAAAGTTTAGGCTTGACAAGAAGGTAAATTCTCTAGATAGTGCAACTAATGGTGAATTTACCTATATGACAAGGCAAGCAATTAATGCAACTAGGACAACAATTAATACAACAAGTACTACAATAAAAGCTACAAGTACGAGTACGTAATGAGGGAGGAACGAGGTAACCGATGGAAGCACACGGAGATACGATGTATTCCCGAGTTCCTCCTTTTTAGGGGAGTACGTCTCGTTGGAGGGGTGTGAGCTCGCCACGAAGGCCTACTCAACGCCACAAAGGCCTCACCCTATTCTCCGATGAACTTGCGCCACAAAGGCCTAGTTCACCTCTCACTATTGAACCCCTTTGAGGCGGGGATCGAGTCCTTTACAAACACTTGGGGCACACACCCACAACTTAATTGGGGGCTCCCAACTCTTCTTGAATCACCACTAGTAACAAGAAGCTTAGGTTCTCCACAAGAGGAAACCCTAAGCAAAGATCTCTCAAGCAAATGAGAGGGAAATGGAAATCCGGTTGGTGAAGATGTAGATCCGGTGGCCCTCCTTCAATCCTCAAAGAATCAACGAGTTTGGGTGGAGGAGGAGGGAGATCTAGCTAGTGGGTCAGCTCCATTAATTGTGTCTTCAATGAAGGGGAGAGCTAACCCTTGGGGAGAGAAGGGAGGCTCTATTTATAGCCTCCATCAAAACTAGCCGTTTTTCAGCCAGAATGCGACCAGCCCGGAATGGTCCGAAATATTACGGACCCCGGAATAATCCGGAGCAATCCGGATGGCAAAAGAACAAAATCCCCTTATGGCCGGAATGGCCCCGGAATATTCCGGATGCCAACAGAGCAAAATCACGTTGAGGCCGGAATGGCCCCGGAATATTCCGGCTGCCGGAATCATCCGGAATAATCCGGATTGTAACAGAACATTTTTCCCATAGTGGCCGGATTATTCCGGACATATTCCGGAGGCCGGATTGGTCCGGAATATTCCGGGCTTCCCTTTGAAGCTCTGTTTTAGGCCATAAAAAATCCGTTGATCTTCGATTTCTTCACCATTTCTTCGACACCGTATACGTGTGTTGATTTAAGACCAAATCCTTTGACAAAGTAGCACATACGGTTAGTAGCTTCTTTATGTTGTTAACAAACACACAAAACAGCGAGATATCGAGA
Source organism: Alopecurus myosuroides (assembly GCA_028641055.1). NCBI lineage: Eukaryota > Viridiplantae > Streptophyta > Magnoliopsida > Poales > Poaceae > Alopecurus > Alopecurus myosuroides. The sequence continues at coordinate 383,469,079 of CM054058.1, forward strand.
ATGCACTTTCAATCTCCCCCTTTTTGGTGTTTGATGACAACATAAAGATTTCACGGGGATAAAACAATATGAACTAAAGAAATGGTGTCCAAAAAATAGAGGGAGTTCTTCCTCGATGTGTGTCGTGAGACACACACTTCATAGGCTTTGCTCCCCCTATGTTTTAAACACCAAGCCGTCTAAACAAGTTCACATAATCATGCAAAAAATAATAGAGATAAACAAGCATGATAATAGTAGCGTAACCACGGGGAGGGTGACACAATTACGTCACGAGGTTCCACACACATAATACGAAGTTTGAAACGAAAGCAAAACGAACTAAAGATAACGGAGCACAAGCCTATAAGATCGAAATCAAAAGGCAAAAAGACTCGTGCTCCCACCCTTGCAAAGCCCGTGGAATCCTAATATGGGGACTCCTTCTCCCCCTTTGGCATCAAGACGCCAAAAAGGGACAAAGAGCCCACTAACGCCCCAAGAGATCACTCCATGTCGTCATCTTCTCCATTGCCCTCCTCATCATTCTCCTCTTCATCAGCTTCAGGATCACGACCTCCAAGCCCAGCAGCATCGAAGTAGTCTTCATCATCATAATACTCCTCATCATCAACATCCGCTGGAGGTACCCCGAAGTAGAAGTCATCGTCATGGATCTCGGGCATCTCAATGGGGACAAGATCAACAGCAGCAAGATAGGAAGGATCGGCAGGCACGTCAAAACCAGCAGCTCTACGGTCGGCGTTCTGAATATGCCTAGTCTCCTTGGCCAACTCCCTAGCCTCATGGGCAATAGCCCTAGTGTCCTTGCACATGTTGAACATAGAGGGACGCTCAGAAGTACCACTGGTGGAAGCAGAAGGAGTGGTCGTGGGGGCCTTGGACTTTCCCTTAGCAAACTCCGGAATCTCATCTCCATTGATTAATGTAGGAGCCATCTTCTTGCACTTGACCACCTCATAGTTGTCCATGACCTCAATCCCCACTTTGGCAGTTATGAACTTCTGAATAAGCGGGCCAAAGGCGGGCTTCCTCTTCTCCATGATCCCGATGCAAATCTCACGGTAGATGAAGTCCATCACATCAATCCTCCTTTGGTTCTTAGGCCTAGTGAGGAACATGAGGTTCACCATGAAGGCCCTCATAGCAGAGAAATCACCGGCCTTGATCACAATGGAGGCACGGAAGATCTTGGACAGCAAGTTGTAGTAGGGGTACATGTTGGAGTTGAACGGCTTAGTCTTGCCTTTGAATTTTGGAGAGATGTCATACTCTGGTGCTTCATGAATTTTGTAGCCATGATCAGCATAGGTGGCAGTCCAAGTGTAACCCAAAGCCTCAGCAAACTCAGTCAAGTTACTAGTGATCTTCTCCTCCCCACACATCCAAGTCATAGAGCGCCGGGCATCACCCGTGGCTTTTGGAGAGTGCAGTAGAACTGAGCAATCAACTGAGGGCAATACTCACTCTCAGTGTTGTCAAACAGGGGAATCAAGCCAAGCTTCTCCAGACAGGCATGCACATGGCGGAGCTCATAATTCTTGTACCTATTATAGGTGGCCATGTCAACCTGAGACTGCACACAAACAAGAGGCTGCTAGGTAGAATAGAACTCGTTCCAACACTTGAGCTGCAGATTTGTCCAGAAACGAGGATCCTCACAGGTGGACACAGGAAAGCGGTACGGGTTCTTCCGCTTGATGAACTTCCACTGAGGAATAGAGCACTCCTTCAGATCAATATCAGGAACATTCTTAGTATGATCATCCTCACGAGATCCCCCACGAGCACCAGAAGTGCGACCCCTTTGAGGGCGAGAACCCGTCCCGGCAGTTTGCTTCCTTTTCTGACCAGTACGAGCTCCAGGACCTGAGAATAGAGGGCAAAGGAGTAGCAAAGGTAAGTGCATATGCCATACGGGTCAAATGAACGCCGAAAGGTTTGGTTTAGTGCAAAAACTCAAAATTTTGGCAGCTTCCGGAAAATTCCGGTTGAGACCGGAATATTCCGGCTCCCGGAATGGTCCGGAAAATTCCGGCCTCCTTGATTTGACTCGAGGAAAAGCCCAAAACTTTGAATTTTTGACTCAAAAACTAAACCAAACATCAAGGGATACCAAATAGATGATCCTAAGGTATATCTACGTGCTGGAAGTTGTGGGATGGACACGATCTAAGATTTGTATCTAAGTCTAGATTGTTGAGTGGTTAGACTAGATAAATGATAACATGGCATCTAGGTAGTGATTGCCAAGAAGAACACATTGATAGAACTTGGAACTAGATCAAACCCTATTGAGATTCCATCTAGAACCAAAATCAACCAATCAAAACTAAAAAAATGAGATGCCAAACAACATACCGTCCATGGGGGAGTCCTTGTCCAAAGGAGGGATCCAACAATCCTCCCTAGGGGCAACGGGGACGAAATCGGCGAACTATGGTGGCTAGGGCACGGGAGGAGAGAAAGAAGTGGAGGAAAACCGTCCACCCATGCGTGCGGGGGTATTTATAAGGAAAAACTGCCCATCCGGAATGGTCCGGAAATTTCCGGCGGCCGGAATATTCTGGATAATTCCGGAGTCCGGAATGGTCCGGAAAAATCCTGATGGCCGGAAAATTCCGGCAGGAGCATCAAACAGCTCCAAACTTCCGGAGAGGATAGTTTTGAAAGGCTAGGAACGAAGTGCTGATGTGTGGAGTAAGGAATATGCATAGATGAACATGAGAGAGGACAAATAGAGCAAAACACAAGGGGTTAGGTTTCCTAGTCTTACTCCTCGCGGAAAAACAAATAAGATCGAAATAGCAACGAGAAGTATAGTATTCGGAAGGATAACACAATAAACCATAAGATATCCAACTAAGAACCAACTCTTCAACCGAGAAGAGGTTGGTGGCCTAAGCCACCATGTAAGAGTTCATGGTATGCAACCGCGAAGATATATCTTGGGGGCATTGCCAATACTCAACATTGAAGCTCACAATTCAACATTAGAAATAGAGAGATAACAATGAAATTTTTGCTTTGGGCATAATGGGGGGAGGGAGAATCCAATGTGTTAGGATAACACTCCCCCTATGTCTATGCCTACACCTAAGCTCAAACACGTTTCATCTATAGGGGTGTGTGCAAGATCTTCAAGTCAAACTCCTAGAATCAATCACATTTAGTTCATTCCTTAAGAACAAGAATCTTGCATCATCAAGTGGCTTCGTGAAAATATCCGCAAGATTTTCCTTGGTGGGCACATAAGATAGTGCAATGTCTCCTCTTGCCACATGGTCACAGATGAAGTGGTGGCGGATCTCAATGTGTTTGGTCCTTGTATGTTGCACCGGATTGTATGCAATTTTGATGGCACTTTCACTGTCACACAAAAGAGGCACCTTATCCAAAAGAACTCCATATTCCTTGAGAGTTTGCCTCATCCATAACAATTGAGTGCATGCACTTGCGGCGGCAACATACTCGGCTTCGGCGGTGGAGAGGGATATGCAATTTTGCTTCTTGGAGGACCAACTCACAAGGGACCTACCAAGAAATTGTCAAGCCCCGGAAGTAGACTTCCTATCATCTTGATCACCCGCCCAATCGGAATCCGTATATCCATTGAGAGAAAAATGTGCCCCCTTTGGGTACCACAAACCAAATCTTGGGGTATGAACCAAATAAAGAAAGATCCTATGGACCGCCATCAAATGGCTATCCTTAGGAGCCGCTTGATACCTTGCACACACACCTACACTCAAAACGATATCGGGCCTAGATGCACAAAGATAGAGCAAAGAACCAATCATAGAACGATAAAGCTTTTGATCCACATCCTTACTCCCTTTTGGATTACGCGATAGGTGGCACTTGACTTGCATAGGAGATGTCTTGATCTTAGCGTCTTGGAAATTAAACCTCTTGATCATATCTTGGGTATACTTGGCTTGAGAAATGAAAGTCCCACGGGCCAATTGCTTGATCTCAAAGCCAAGGAAGAACTTAAGCTCTCCCATCATAGACATCTCGAACCTGTCAGTCATAAGCTTAGAGAACTCATTATTGAAAGCTTGGTTAGTTGAGCCAAAGATGATATCGTCCACATATAGTTGGCATATGAAAAGCTCTCCCTTTACTCTCTTGGTGAAGAGAGTGGGGTCAATCTTCCCAACTTCGAAACCACGATCATCTAACAACTCCCTAAGGTGCTCATACCAAGCACGAGGTGCTTGTTTGAGACCATAGAGATCCTTGTCAAGTTTGTAAACGTGGTTAGGAAAGTTGAGATTCTCGAACCCCGGAGGTTGCTTAACATATACCTCCTCTTTTAGTGGACCATTCAAGAAAGCACTTTTCACATCCATTTTTTGCAATTTGAAATTATGAGAGGATGCATAAGCAAGGAGGATACGGATGGACTCAAGGCGAGCCACGGGTGCGTAGGTTTCATCAAAGTCAATGCCTTCAACTTGGGTGTAAACTTGAGCAACCAATCTTGCCTTGTTCCTAATGACAATGCCATGCTCATCTTGCTTGTTCTTGAAAATCCACTTGGTGCCAATAACATTGTGGCAATCTTTGGGCTTCTCAACCAATCTCCAAACTTTGTTGCGCTCAAAGTTATTGAGCTCATCATGCATAGCTTCAACCCAATCGGAGTCCTCAAGAGCTTCATACACTTTCTTAGGCTCCACCATAGAGATATGAGCTTGATGTTCACAAAAATGAGCCAATTGCCTTCTTGTAGATCTTCTAGTTTGAACATACTCCAAGACCTTGTTGTCTTGGGCATCAATTTTCTTCAAAGCTCTTCTTATCATTTTGATGCGACGGGCTTCGATCTCCTCATTATTGCGAGGAGGGATCACTTGATCATCTTGATCATTTGGGTCCCCATCTTGACCAACTTGGCCTTGATCATCATCATCATCAACAATATCTTCAACACTAGCTTCATCTTGAGGAGAGGATGAAGAGGACGGTTGATCTTGGCCTTGATCTTGACTCGCATTTGTGAGAGGAGTGGGTACGACTTGCGGAGTCACTTGATCAATGAGAGGAGGGTCTTGAACATGTTCTTGGTTAGGTGTAATAGTTGGCTCCTTGGCTTGATCTTCTATTGTAGAGGAGGGCTCCACTTGAGTAGAGCATAGTCCTTCTCGAGTCGCCATAAGGTGTCCCTCCATGGGGCGGAAAAATCCCACACCCATCCTTCCTATGGCTTCTTGAGGCATTTCAACATCTACATTAGAAACATGGAATTGCGCCACTTGGGAGCCATCATTTTCCTCGAAAACCACACTACAAGAATCTATGACAATCCGTGAGGCTTTGTCATAGATTCTATAAGTGTGGGATTCGGCACCGTAACCAACAAAGATACCCTCAATAGTTTTGGATTGAAATTTAGACAACCTAACACCCTTGATCAAATAGAAGCACTTACAACCGAATACACGGAAGTAGGAGACGTCGGGCTTGTTGCCGGCGAGGATCTCATATGGGGTCTTGTCCAAGCCTTTGCGGATGTAGAGGCGGCTGGAGGAGTGGCATGCGGTGGATATGGCCTCGGCCCATAAATATTGGGGAGAAGAGTACTCCGCCAACATGGTCCTTGCCATATCCAAGAGGGTGCGATTCTTCCTTTCAGCAACACCATTTTGTTGAGGAGTGTAAGTGGCGGAGTATTGATGACGAATGCCTTCTTCACTAAGGAATTCATTCAAAGTATAGTTCTTGAACTCCGAGCCATTATCACTCCTAATAGCCATGATTTGCACATTGTGTTGACGTTGCACTTCGTTGGAGAAGTCGATGATGGTTTGTTGAGTTTCACTCTTGCACTTGAAGAAATAAACCCAAGTGTATCTTGAATAATCATCGACAATCACCAAGCAATACTTCTTGCCACCAAGACTTGCCTCGGGCACGGCACCAAAGAGATCAACATGGAGAAGCTCCAAGATCCTCTTTGATGAGGTAATAGTCTTGGCCTTGTGCACGATGTCATGCATCTTCCCTTCAACACACGACCTACAAACGCGATCCTTTGCAAAGGAAACATTTTTTTTATTCCGACAATAAGGCCACCTTTGTGAAGACTTTGCAAAGTTCTCATGTTGACATGGGATAGGCGGCGTTGCCACAACCATCCCAAGTCCGCCTTCCCGAAAAGACACATTGCTTGAGAGTTGGTTGACTTCGAAAAGTCCACCACGAACAACTCATTTTCAACATGTCCCACATGAGCGACGTCAAGAGTCTTGCTCCTCAAAAGGACCACAATATCACCATCAAAAAAGACAGAAAAACCCATCTTTCCAAGAGAGCGGACGGAAAGTAAATTGTAACCAAGGGATTCGACAAGCATGACGTTCATGATAGTTATATCGGGAGCCACCACAACCTTGCCGAACCCGGATACCTTAGACTTGGACGAGTCTCCATAAGTGACGGTTGCTTGGATGTCATTTGGTCGCAACTCCGTCACAAGCTCTTTTCTTCCGGTCATATGATTAGTGCATCCACTATCGAGAATCCATTTAGTCCCACCGGAAGCATAGCCGTGCAAGAGATAATCGACTAATTCATATTAGCAACAAGGGTCTTTGGAACCCAAATAGTATAGTCAATGAAACCCTCAATATGACCAACATATTTAGCTTGCACAACACCATAATAATCAACATATAAAAAATGGTGTGGATTGTTAGTTCCCGCGGATGTGCTACGAGTAGTGTTGTCCCTTATGACACTACTACTCGAGGCAATGTTGTTAGCTTGAGAGGGTGTGCTAGGAGTGGTGTTATTCCTAATGACAACACCACTCAAAGCACCATTGTTGGTCTTCTTCTTGCTCTTCTTCTTCTTGTTCCTCTTCTTGGCTACATAGCCTAGACCTTGCTTTCCCACTTGTTGCCTTGGTGCACTCAATTGTGGTCTAGCAATGACCGCATTAGAGTTAGGGGCAACCACTTGTGGGGAAGGGGCCACAAACTTCACAACTTGTGGGTCTTTACCCTTGAGCCTTGCTAGCTCATTCTTCAACCTCGCGTTTTCTTCAATAATATTTGCATGATCACAAGAAGAAGTAGAGGTGCTAGCATTGTTAGTTTGATTAAGTTGAGTTTGAAGTTGTTCATGCAACTCTTTGAGGGATGAGTGTTGGCTTTCCAAAGCTTTGTGAGCCTCGGTTAGCTTTTCAAACTCCTCGGTTAGTTTACCATGACCAACCCCAAACTCGACCTTATCCTTCTTAGCCTTTTTATATTTAGCAATAGCAAGATCACGTTCCTTAGTGATGTTTGAGACAAGTTCATTATGAGTTAATTCAATAGATTCAAGTTCATCCTCTAGAGAGACTCTACCATCATGCTCTTCCTCAAGAGTCATAGAGAGAGATGCAATTTCATACGCATCCCTTCTCTCAACCTCACCTTTCTTCTCAAGGGCATCTTGGGCCTCTCCCAATTGCCTCATGAGATACTCAACGTACTTCTTGGTCTCCCCTTGAATGTTAGACATAAAGTGGTCCAAGGAGACCCTTTCTTCTTCTTCTCTAAGACTAGCAAGATGTTCTAGTTCACTAGGGGTCTTAGAGTTGGGGGAAAGTGATACCTCCGTGGCCTTAGCCATGAAGCACTTGGCGTTACGTTGAGGGAGATCGTCATTGGGGGATTCGAAGAGGGATGAAGATGACGGAGTAGAAGCAATAGCTAGAGCGGCCACTTCACTTGTGGTTTCTTCTTCTTCATCACTCCCGGAATCATACTCCTCTTGAGTCAAGAGCACAAACTTGGTGGGAGATTTCTTGTTGAAGGGCTTCTTCTTGAAGTGAGGTTTCTTGTACTCAACCTTGGACTTGTCCTTGCGAATGAGCTTGCCACTATGGAGCTCTCTATTTTCATACGGGCACTCCGCAACGAAGTGATGCTTATCCTGACAATTGAAGGAAGACCTCACTTTTTGAGCTCCATCATTTCCATAGCGAGACCTTGTCTTTTCCTCAACAAATTTCTTGCCCTTGGGAGGATTGCTCCAAAACTTTTGCACGGTGAGAGCAATGAGATCCTTTAGAACGGGATCATAGTCTTGTTCCTTCAAAGGAGGAAATACCTCATCTCCATCTTCCTCATTCTCAACCTCTCTTGACAAAGCCTTGGCCTTCAAAGCAACGGATGCTCCTTGATGCATTCCAATGGCCCTAGCACGGTTGTCAAGCGCATTCTTGGTTTGCACTTTGTAGGAGCACAATTCTTGCATCACTTGAGTTGAGGTCATGGAGGAGAAATCATGTCTTCCTTGAATGCTCTTTAAGTCCGTGCCCTCAAATGGCATCACGACAATCATGTACTTTCTCTTGATCCAAGCATCGTCGATATACTTGGCACCCGCACTAGAGAAGGTGGTGGCAAGAGTTTTGAGTCTTCGATACATGTCAACATGATCTTCTCCATCACGCATGAAAAATCCTTCGGCCTCATTGGTCAAGGTGTCATAGAGATTTATTTGCATGCTATCATTCCCAACAAACATGACGACTAGTGCATCCCATGTTTCTTTGGCGGTGGAGAAATGTTGAAGATGCGGCATGTGGTTTGGACCCACGGCTTGTTGAAGGATGGACAAGGCGGTGTAGTTTAGTTGGCAATCTACGGCTTCTCTTCTTGTGAGATTCTTGGGGTCAAATGGTTTGTATCCGTCACGAGTGACCCTCCAAAGATCTATACAAGAAGAATTCATGTGAGTCTCCATATAGTATTGCCATTCACGAAAAGAAAAAGCATCAATTTTAGGTGGATCTCCCCTAGGGATTATATGAGGATGAGGGACGGGGGGATCGGGAGAATATCGGCCATCAACGGCGTTATATCCTTCCTCTCCACCCGCACCCTTCTTAGCGGATTGTTCGGCGGAAGCATTTTTATGTGGATCACCATCTAACCCTTTCTTGGCACCCTCCGGTTCTTCCGGAAGGGATGATTCGACAACCTCCGGTGCTTTGGCTTTGAGGAGTTGTGCCATGAGTTGACGCAACTCATAAAATTTTGTGTCTATGGATGAGGTCAATGAATTTCTCAAAGCATTGAGATCATCCATGGTCACATTGTTAACAGACGAAGTGTCGACCAAATCATCTCCCATACTTAAACTCTTAGGCGGTTAAGCCCGATAGAAGAGCCGAGGCTCTGATACCAATTGAAAGTAAAGTATGGGCACCTAGAGGGGGGGGGTGAATAGGTGCTACGACCAATTTTAATTTTTTTTAAAGTTTAGGCTTGACAAGAAGGTAAATTCTGTAGATAGTGCAACTAATGGTGAATTTACCTATATGACAAGGCAAGCAATTAATGCAACTAGGACAACAATTAATACAACAAGTACTACAATAAAAGCTACAAGTACGAGTAAGTAATGAGGGAGGAACGAGGTAACCGATGGAAGCACACGGAGACACGATGTATTCCCGAGTTCCTCCTTTTTAGGGGAGTACGTCTCGTTGGAGGGGTGTGAGCTCGCCACGAAGGCCTACTCAACGCCACAAAGGCCTCACCCTATTCTCCGATGAACTTGCGCCACAAAGGCCTAGTTCACCTCTCACTATTGAACCCCTTTGAGGCTGGGATCGAATCCTTTACAAACACTTGGGGCACACACCCACAACTTAATTGGGGGCTCCCGACTCTTCTTGAATCACCAATAGTAACAAGAAGCTTAGGTTCTCCACAAGAGGAAACCCTAAGCAAAGATCTCTCAAGCAAATTAGAGGGAAATGGAAATCCGGTTGGTGAAGATGTAGATCTGGTGGTCCTCCTTCAATCCTCAAAGAATCAACGAGTTTGGGTGGAGAAGGAGGGAGATCTAGCTAGTGGGTGAGCTCCATTAATGGTGTCTTCAATGCAGGGGAGAGCTAACCCTTGGGGAGAGAAGGGAGGCTCTATTTATAGCCTCCATCAAAACTAGCCGTTTTTCAGCCAGAATGCGACCAGCCCGGAATGGTCCGGAATATTCCGGACCCCGGAATAATCCGGAGCAATCCGGATGGCAACAGAACAAAATCCCCTTATGGCCGGAATGGCCCCGGAATATTTCGGATGCCAACAGAGCAAAATCCCGTTGAGGCCGGAATGGCCCCGGAATATTCCGGCTGCCGGAATCATCCGGAATAATCCGGATTGTAACATAACATTTTCCCATAGTGGCCGGATTATTCCGGACATATTCCGGAGGCCGGATTGGTCCGGAATATTCCGGGCTTCCCTTTGAAGCTCTGTTTTTTGCCATAAAAATCCGTTGATCTTCGATTTCTTCACCATTTCTTCGACATTGTATACGTGCTGATTTAAGACCAAATCCTTTGACAAAGTAGCACATACGGTTAGTAGCTTCTTTGTGTTGTTAACAAACACACAAAACAGCGAGATATCGAGAATGCACTGTCATATATGATGTGGTGATAAAAACAAGGAAAGCTGAAACTTTCATAGATGACCTAAAGGAGACCTTCAAGAACCTGAGGAGATACCAGATGAAGCTTAACCCGACTAAGTGCGTGTTCAGAGTGCCTGCGGGAAAGTTACTCGGCTTTATTGTTTCTGAGAGAGGAATTGAGGCAAACCCGGAAAAAATCAAGGCCATCCAGAGCCTGAAAAGCCGGAAGGCCTGAAGCACGTTCAGAAGCTCACGGGATGTGTGGCAGCATTAAGCCGGTTTATATCTAGGCTTGGAGAAAAAGCAATACCTCTATACCGACTCTTGAGGAAAACCGACAAATTCGTATGGGACCAAGAGGCGGACGAGGCATTTGAAGCTCTGAAAAAGCAGTTATCGGAGGCACCGATTCTGGCAGCGCCGGGTCCCAAAGAGCCCATGTTGTTATACATCGCGGCCGGGCCTCGGGCGGTTAGCACAGTGGTTGTGGTTGAGCGCAAGGAGGATGGAAAGGATCATCCGGTACAAAGGCCGGTTTACTACGTGAGTGAGGTTTTATCGGAAGCAAAGCAGCGTTACCCTGATGCATGTAAAATGCATACATGAACTTTGCATGTTATTACTTGTTTTTCCTACATATTAGCAACTTATATTCATGTTTTATAATGATTTGGGGGATTTTCTGAACAATCTCCCTTCTTTTGGTTCTAACCATGTTTTTCCAGAAAACGTACTTTTTAGTGTTTCAGACTTTCCGGGAGCTTCGGGACTCCAAAAAGGGCAAGGACAAAGAGCATGGTTCAGAATTTTCGAGACAAAGACCATGGGACAAAGTAGAGGGCCAAAAGGCCAAACAGGTGGAAAAGAGGACCCTCCACGCGGCCATATTCCTTGGCCGCGTGTGGGCCCCCCTTTTCTCCCCCGTGGCTCCGATGTCGTCGATCTTTCTTCTCCCGAGTGTCTCGTGACCTAAAAACGACTATATAAAGGGTCCCCTGGCCTTTTCGAGAAGGAGGCGGCGCCGAGAGACGAAACCACGACACAAAGAGACAGAAGGCTGCCGCCGGAGAAGATCGGAGGGGGGGAAACGCCGCCGGGATCACCCCCTGAGGGCTCCACCCCCCTCCGGCGTGTTCATCGTCAACATCTACAGCAAGATCAGCTCCATATCTCCACTGTAATCTCTTGGCAAACACGATGTATGATGCAATACTATATTCCCTTGATGTATTGTGTCTCCCCGTCTATGTTTGAGTAGTGAATTGTTCTTGGCAATGGTGAAATAGTTCGTTGATTGGTTGCGTACAAGTTTGTTATCTTCTATGATTGTCTTTATGTACAATATATGAGTGCACGCATATGTTGGGGAATGCATGTTAGGTGATCACCGGTAGCATAATGGAGTGGTGGTGACTTGGGAGTGACAGTAACCTGAGACCGAGCCACAAAGTTAAGTTATTGGGGGATATATAGGGGACCTTAGAACGTAAGGCTATGGTGGGACTTTATGTCTTAATCAATCTTGTGCAGTCATTTACTTGGCCACATGATCCATCATAAGGGTTGTAGATCATTTACTTGACTATACCTATTCATGGCTCCTTCCAAGAAGAAACAACTAAGACTAAAACATGTGCTTCACTAATTGTGACAACCACATGAACGAAACACCTATTGCTAGAACACTTGCTCCGTTGAGATACTTGAGATATTTGCTGCTTGCTACTTGTGAAACTTGATTAGAAACTTGCTTTAGAAGCTAGCTCTAGGATTACTTGCATTTTAAACTTGCTTCACTAGTTACTAGACAAACCACACTCCACGTCACTTGCTTTTAATTAGTTAGTTCCTTTTAGTCAAACTTATTGCTTTGCATAAACAGCCATATAAGAGGGTTATAGGGCTTTAGAGAATAGATAGCTTACCTTCAGCTCCTCGTGGGTTTGACACTCAAATACTTATCGAAAGGTACTACAATTGATCTCCTGCACTTGGGAGTCATCAAGCACTTTTCTGGCGCCGTTGCCGGGGAGAGTTGTGCTAAGCTTTTATTCTTGTTTGCATTGCATACTAACATATTAACCTAAAACACAAAAAAAAATTATAAAATGGAAAACAACCAAACAATTTTAGAACTGTATAATATCTACCTTGAATTAGGACATGAAGTGTTTGAGGAGAAATTGAAAAATTATTTGCACAACAATCATATTTGTGGTAGTACTAATTCTTTGAACACCTTTATTGCTAAGGAAAACCTTGAGCTTGGGGAAGTTTGTCTTGATGAATATGATATTTTTAGTCCCCTTACTATTGAGGATAAAAATGATATACTTGCTGATTCTATGGAAAGTTTTAAGCTTGGGGAAGTTGGTTTTGATGAGCATGATATTTCTAGTTCCCCAAACTTGGAGGAGAAAATTCACTTTGATGATACTATGCCTCCTATATATGATGATTGCAATGAAAATTATGAATGTTTAACTCCCACTATCACTAATGAGGATTTTACTTATGTGGAGAGTAGTGATTCTTTTATGCATGTGGCTCATGATAAGAATGTTTTATGTGATATTCATATTTTTGAACCTATTCATGATGCTACTAAAAATTATTATGAGAGAGGGAAACATGGTTACACATATTTCAACAATATTAAGTTTCCCCTCTTTATGCTAAAAGTATTGAAGTTGCACTTGATCTAACTTTATATGCTTGCTATTATGTGCTTCTTTTATTTATTTCATTACAAAATGCCAATGCATAGGAAATTGGTTAGACTTAAAAATAAATTGTTTAATATTTTTTGGTGTGTTCCTTATGCTTTAATTTCCTATTCGGTTTGAGCACACATTTATGTCTTTACAACATATAAAATGCCTTTACCTACTGTTATGTATCATTTAGTTTAAGATTTTAATTTTATAATTTTTTTTGGGAAAGTAAATGAGAAGGATGAGTAATGGAGAAGTTGGGGTCGACCTTGAACATGTGTTGTTCATGCCAATGAAACCATTGCAAAGTCTCTATCATTAAAACTTTTTCCAAAGCTAAAAAAAATAAAAATATTAGTTCACTACTGTAACATCACATTTCTGTCTTATTTCTCATCTTAAATGGCAAGAATAATATTATATGAGAGATAGGATTAAACAATAGTAATTAGCTGTCCAGAAAACAGATTCCTGAACTTCACTGCGAAAAATGTTTAAAATCACAGAAGTGGAATTTTGACTGGTAATTTACGACAGCAATATTTAGTTATCACTACATATTTCATTAGTTTTAAGTTTTCTGATTTGAGCAACTTAAGTGCCTCTAAAAATTCACTCTTTACGGGTTGTTCAGTTTTTGGCAGATTATGTATTTATTTTGCATTGCTCTCATTACTTGTGTTTTGTGTGGTTCTTTTGATCAAGGAGCAATGCACAACTGTAGTAACAGTAGTTAATATTTAGAATCAACTCATGATGTGTCTTTGCTGTACCTATGTGGATTTTATTTATGGAGGCACTAACCCCTCTAATCAAGTTTTATGTTGAGATTTGTGTAAAAAGAATTTTTCAGGAGGAAGAGTTGAGTGAGATGAACAAAGATCAAGAGGGACAACCAATCAAGCTTGGGGATGTACCCCTGGACTCACCCTACATGTATCAAATAAGTACAAGAATCCAAGCTTGGGGATGCCGAGCCACCTCACTCCAACCATCATGATGTTAAGTAAGAAAAGCCTAGCTATACGGCTATCAATAAAGCGCTTTACGGGAGGCAACCCGGTTGTTCTTAGTTGGTTTTTCCTAGTGTCCTCTTGCTGTAACAAGAGACTTAGTCTTTAGTTTAGTTTCTGGAGTTTTCAATAAAGTGTCAAGTTTCACCCATTTGGATCTAAAAGTTGCTATCCTAGTGCTTGGAATTTCCGTTTCAGCACGATTCTGCTCACCGTACGATTTTTCATTTTTTTATCTGTAAGTCGGATTGAGCTAATTTTTTAGTATGTTCTGCAACTTTTCGTACTCTATAAGCACAAAAATTGGATTAATTTTTTGATGAGTCTAGCTTAGGGAAAACGTTCGGTTTGCTGCTATTGCTTTTCTAGACAGATTTTGCCTTCTTTCGTTGGATGCACTTTGGGTTTGGGACTTGAATTTCCTTGATCTTTTCGAGCTAGAGAGTGAACATACAACATTATGAACCTTATTGTCTATCTTCTGGAGCATTTGTTTTGGAATTTTGTGCAGCATGCTATGTTTTTTTTGTCCTTGCTAATCTCACCCCACAGAAAAAGAATGGGAGAAACATGTTTTGTAAAGTTTTTTCACAGGGAATAGAGGAGCTGCGCCAAGAGAGATCCAAGAGTGGTGAAAACCACAAGCTTGGGGATGTGGTGAACACCCCCCCCGGACAAACACTCTTTTGGTTAGCACACGTTTACGTTCTGTTTTTCTAAGCAAAGCATTTATCACAGAAACTTGAAGCGTCTAGTTTTGTTTTTTAGTTTATTTGTGAGACCACTACCACAGTTATCTTTATGAGAATAAGCTACTAGAATAATGGGTTGAATTAAGTTGTATGTTGTTATATTTATTGGGAAAGGTATGCTTTAGTTGATTATAAAAGCTACTTATAGTTGCATGATTTATATGCTGTTTTAGGTGTAGAAATTTGCAATAGTGTTGTCATGAGCTATCTCTTATTCATGTTTTTGATGTTAATTGTTAGTTTACTTAGTTTGTCATGAAATGAGTAGTTCTATGGACATTAATGCATGCATAGTAGCTGGTCAACTATCTCCCTCTTGCTAGCCAAAAAAGTAAAAATTCCAACAAGTATAAACTTGTTTCCAACACCCTTTAGCCAAGTATTTCCAGTGAGTCCACCATATCTACCTATTAGCTTCAGAGCTATTCCGAGTATGTTCACCATGTTATAGTGTTATTTATGTTCTAAATTAAGACATTCACTTTATTAATTGTCATGAGCTGAATTTGGGATAGGACTCTCACGAACTTTTGAATGCACACCTTTACTTTTCATTGCACTCAATAAACATGACCCAATAACGGGAGCTAAAAGTTTTGCGTTTGACAAGTGTTTGGTTGGGAGCTAGCTATAAACGTGTATCACTGGAAAGCTTTCAACATTGCACAAAAATTTACATTTGGTTGATATCATGTAATTTTGTTTTTGGACTCCTGCCATGCCGAAATGAAATAGAGGAATAGTAAGTTTTGATGAGTAAGTATATTTATGACTAGAGAAACGCATTGGGCCGCTAACCCAAGACATGCTTGATCATGGTGGAAATTTACTTACAGCTAGAGTGGACTCTACAGACACATCCTACAATAAAATAAGAAGCTATGCATATAGTGAATGAAATAAAAAAGGATGATGAGTCTACTCCGTTTGTTCATCTTGTCATTGTGACATGGGCTGGTTTCCATGTCATGGGGCAAGAGGTACCTCTTTGCGGTTCTCTATGATGTCATTAATACTTATTATGATTGTACACAGCTGATTAGGAATCTTAAGTTGAGTAATCATGGAGTAGGTTTTCACACTCACGGGGCATGAGGCATTCAACCAACACCTTGTCAATCACATTACTTCAACATTCACAATTTAAGATGCTAGTGATAAAGGGGCAATGAGAGTCTTAGACCAATGGAGGCCACATTTCAATTAGTAATTTTAGTTGAATAATTTAGAGGCTAAATAAGACTTGATCATGTTTTACCTCTACTCAATTTTCTCCAAAGTGTCCACCATATTTTCTATTTTCCATTATGCTATTCTTTGACCAATATAGAATTTTATTTTTCATTTTGTGTATGCATTTGGTCCATAGTGCTTTTATTTCATTATACACTTTGTGAACTTTCATGAAGCATCTTTGCTTGCATATTTGATATTTCTTATAACATGAATTGTATGTTTCTACTCATCTACATTATGAATCATATGATTATATGTAGCATGAATAATCTTCTTCGATATTCCATGATTGTTTTAAAATGCAAAGTCCATGTTAGTTTTATCACCTTCATACTCGAGGACGAGTATGGGTTAAGCTTGGGGATGTTGATGCATGTAAAATGCATACATGAACTTTGCATGTTATTACTTGTTTTTCCTACATATTAGCAACTTATATTCATGTTTTATAATGATTTGGGGGATTTTCTGAACAATCCCCCTTCTTTTGGTTCTAACCCTGTTTTTCCAGACAATGTACTTTTTAGTGTTTCAGACTTTCCGGGAGCTTCGGGACTCCAAAAAGGGCAAGTCCAAAGAGCACGGTTCAGAATTTTCGAGACGAAGACCATGGGCCAAAGTAGAGGGCCAAAAGGCCAACCAGGTGGAAAAGAGGACCCTCCACGCGGCCAGATTCCTTGGCCGCGTGTGGGGCCCCCTTTTTGCCCACGTGGCTCCGATGTCGTCGATCTTTCTTCTCCCGAGTGTCTCGTGACCTAAAAACGACTATATAAAGGGTCCCCTGGCCTTTTCGAGAAGGAGGCGGCGCCGAGAGACGAAACCACAAAACAAAGAGACAGAAGGCTGCCGCCGGAGAAGATCGGAGGGGGGGAAACACCGCCGGGATCACCCCCGGAGGGCTCCACCCCCTCCGGCGTGTTCATCATCAACATCTACAGCAAGACCATCTCCATCTCTCCACTGTAATCTCTTGGCAAACACGATGTATGATGCAATACTATATTCCCTTGATGTATTGTGTCTCCCCGTCTATGTTTGAGTAGTGAATTGTTCTTGGCAATGGTGAAATAGTTCGTTGATTGGTTGCATACAAGTTTGTTATCTTCTATGATTGTCTTTATGTACAATATATGAGTGCACGCATATGTTGGAGAATGCATGTAAGGTGATCACCGGTAGCATAATGGAGTGGTGGTGACTTGGGAGTGACAGTAACCTAAGACCGAGCCACAAAGTTAAGTTATTGGGGGATATATATAGGGGACCTTAGAACGTAAGGCTATGGTGGGACTTTATGTCTTAATCAATCTTGTGCAGTCATTTACTTGGCCACATGATCCATCATAAGGGGTTGTAGATCATTTACTTGACTATACCTATTCATGGCTTCTTCCTAGAAGAAACAACTAAGACTAAAACATGTGCTTCAGTAATTGTGACAACCACACGAACGAAACACCTATTGCTAGAACACTTGCTCCCTTGAGATACTTGAGATATTTGCTGCTTGCTACTTGTGAAACTTTCTTAGAAACTTGCTTTAGAAACTTGCTCTAGGATTACTTGCATTTTAAACTTGCTTCACTAGTTACTAGACAAACCACACTCCACGTCACTTGCTTTTAATTAGTTGGTTCCTTTTAGTCAAACTTATTGCTTTGCATAAACAGCCATATAAGAGGGTTATAGGGCTTTATAGAATAGATAGCTTACCTTCAGCTCCTCATGGGTTCGACACTCAAATACTTATCGAAAGGTACTACAATTGATCTCCTGCACTTGGGAGTCATCATACCCGCATTGGCAAAAGCTAGTTTTTGGGGTCTTCATGGCCAGCCGGAAATTGAAGCCGTACTTTCAGGAACACCCCATAACGGTGGTTAGCTCTATACCCATGGCAGATATTATCAGAAATTCAGATGCAACAGGCAGAATAGCCAAGTGGGCCATTGAAATGGGAGATTATCACATCAACTACGAGCCTCGGTCTGCAATCAAGTCCCAGGCTTTAGCTTATTTTATCAATGATTGGGCTCACACAAGCATGCCCACACTGATG
Organism: Alopecurus myosuroides; assembly: GCA_028641055.1. NCBI lineage: Eukaryota > Viridiplantae > Streptophyta > Magnoliopsida > Poales > Poaceae > Alopecurus > Alopecurus myosuroides. The sequence goes on from CM054058.1 coordinate 383,487,275, forward strand.
CCAAGTTCCGAGTCGTGGGTGATGCACTTTGATGGTTCTAAGCAATACGAGGGATCAGGAGCTGGGGTGGTACTTACATCACCAAAAGGAGATAAGTTGAGTTATGTGTTGCAAATTCACTTTGATTGCTCCAACAATGTGGCCGAGTATGAGGCCCTATTACACGGACCGCGAGTAGCAAAGGAGATGAATATCAGACGAATAAGGTGCTATGGAGACTCGGATCTCGTGGTACAGCAGGTCTCTAGAACCTGGGATAGGAAGGATGCAACAATGGCAGCATATCGCAGAGAGGTAGACAGGGTGGCCGGGTCTTTTTCCGGGTATGAGGTAGAGCACATTGACATGCGAAAGAACGAGGCAGCAGATGCGCTCGCAATACTCGGTTCGCGCCGCGAGCTGGTTCCGCCTAATGTCTTTCTGGACGAGTTATGACGGCCCTCTGTCAAAACCAAATCTGAAGAAGAGGTGGCTAATCAAGACCCGGATTTGGAGCTTGTGGCCGCTATACGCGCTATTCCCGAGTGGACGGAGTCGTTTCTGGCCTACCTGTCACAGGGCGAGTTACCACCACAGGAAGTTTTAGCCAGGCAAATCCTGAGACGAGCAAAGGGTTATTCTATCATCAATGGCGAGTTGTATAAGAGAAGTGCTGCATGAGTCCTTTTGCGCTGTGTAACACCAGAGGAGCGCCGACAGATTTTGAGGGAGATCCATGAAGGTGATTGTGGGCATCATGCCTCCACAAGATCCCTTGTGGCTAAAGCATATCGACACGGTTTCTTCTGGCTCACGGCTTTGGAGAGATCAGCTATATATCAACAGGATTTGAGGCGATACCACAGTCGGCGGGTCAAAACCCGGGTCTTCCAGGAAGGAGACCTGGTATTACGCTAGTACAGTCAAAGGAAGGAAAGCACAAGTTATCTCCACCATGGGAAGGCCCGTTCGTCATAAGCCGGAATTTTCACAATGGATCATACTACTTAATAGATGCAAGGGAAGAGTCGGATACTGTCAATGACACCACCCATACCACTTCATCTATGCAAGAGCGGGAAAGACCATGGAACGTGGCTCAGCTACGTCCCTACTACACTTAGCATAGGCTAGGCTTACAAGTTGAATTGCACGATGTAACATGCAGCAGGTTTCAGACGCACTCTTTTCCTATCCAGGGTACCTAAGGGGACTGGAGGGTTTTTAATGAGGCGGCTTGCTGACCTAATTTTTCTCATATCAATAAAGAGATGGTTAAACTATGATATTGTTTCTTTTTTATTTTCTGTTAGTTTGTTCTTAATTTTTCTGTTTTACTTTATTCCATATCAGGTAAGTATTTATTGTTTAGTTATAACGCACTAGGTTTAAAATTTTCATAGATTGCATATATGGGTCTTGGGGGCTGATTGCTTGAATAGCACAGCTATAATCTTAAGACCCGGCCACGATGCCATTAAGTCATGAGGACCGATTACTTGCAATAAGTACGGTTACAATCTTATAACTGGACAATAGAGCCAAACTTTCTTGATTTCTCTTGTTTAAGCTTGATGTGACTCGCAATAATGTGGCGTGTCTTGCTAACGTATAATCACAATCAGTCATGATACCCATTGGGACTTGCCTGACCCTGATTTTTATACAGTTATAGCAGCACTGAATATCCACGCGAAAGTCGGCTTACAACAAAGAGGATCAAAAGGGTCATCCAAACCACAACTTATGTAGAGTAAAAGGCTACAGCCGGAAACTCACAATGTATTAAGCATAGCTTCAAAATTTATATGGGTAGCTATATATTTTGGGCCCTGGCAAAAACATGCAGCTTTTTCTTAAATACTACAAATCCCTAGACTCGGAAATTCGGGCCTTGGGGACTTGGGAGTTTAAGAAAAGCAACAAACTGTTTAGTTATCGAGCTTAAAACCCAAAAATCCGAGTCTTGGGACTTGGGGACTTAAGAAGCAAAAGTTCACTCAGTCAAAAATCCTGAGACCCGGAAACCGAGTCTCATAGATGTGGAAAAAGAGGAAAGATCAGAAAAGCGGCAAAAATCTTAAGACTGGAGAAAGCATATCAAGGTGGATGGCCAAAAGGGCCATCAAAGTCATAAGAGTTTAAGTGTGTTACAAACCAAGGGAATAGTATCAAAAGTGCACAGGCGCACTATTAAACAAATAATTGTATCAGGCACATTACAAACATGACTATTGGCCGAATGAGTGTTTGTGGACAAACTTTACACGGCATTCATAGCCGAGTCTTCAGCAGCAGTCTTGGTAGCCGGATCTTCAGTGTTTTCTTCTGTAGCCTTCCCTGCCTCCATATCCGGATCAACCACGGTATCAGCGCGAGCTGGAGGAGGGATGACTGGAGTGGATGATGCTGGCACAGAGCCGGCCTCGTCCTTCCTCTTGGCAACTTCCTCCTTCCACCGGGCTAGCATATCAAAGGGAGCAGGGAAATCAGAAGGTACCGACTTATCTTCAGCGTTGTACGGAGGGGTAAGCTTGTTCACGTCAAGTTTATCGGCTATCAAGCTTGCCGAGTGACGTATCTGAGCATGGATAGCTTTGTAGTCCTTTGCCGAGAATAGAGAGCCGTCTTTGTTGAATTCGGGGAACCCATTCACAAGCGTTGCCGTCTCAAGCCTAGGAAAGTAGGCTTTGGCCAACGCAAGGCCACAGGTCACCCCAACCCGGCACGCCGAGCGCTTCCAGTGGTCGATCCAAGCAGGGACCGTTGAGCACGCATCGAGCATTTGGGATACACCGCCGTAACCACCAGGCCACCTCACGGCTTCAAGGGTCCACTTGCCCCCCCCCCCAGAAAATTGGCGGATAACTGCCTTCAAGGTCTTCAATTTCTCTATATCATCTTCATCATCAACTTTGTCACCCGGACCTGCAAAATAAAGAGAAAAGTAAAGTGGTAAGGTCCGGGTCATAGACCTTATCAAATGAGAAACCCGAGTCATAGTCAGGAAGTTAAGTTCCTTTACCAATTATGGAGCTGTATGTATCGGCAACAGAGGTCGATAATTTCTTCAGTAAATTCTCAACATGGTGGAGCTTTTTCTTGTATTTCTTGCAATCCTTGGAAATGTCCTTCACTTCGACCTCCAGCTCCTCTCTAAGTTTGGTCTCAACTCGGAGGAGTTCGTTGGTTTTTGCCAACATCTCCTCCGTCCGGGTCACATAAGCCTGAAAAATAGACAAGGAGATATTAGTCGGTTGCAGCGTAAAAACCGAGTATGGAAGGTTATATAGCTATGGAAGTACCGAGTAAACTATGTATAGTTCACCCGGAACTTGGGGACTAGGTGAGTACGCAAATACTATCGGTAGAGTTACCTGATGCTCAGCTGCTAGGGATTCGAGAATATCTCTTTCATTGGTCTTTAGAGAAAAAAGTTCATCTAGCATCCCTTCAAAGTCAAGGCCACTCAGATTTGGCCTGGAGGAGCTAGGGTTCTGGGTACCCGGTGGCGGGGTCCTCTCCTGCTTCATCGGGTCGACTCTGGCCGCCTGGGTGTTAGGAGCAGGGGCAGCCCTCTGTGTCCCCAGAAACTCGACATCAACATCAGCCGGTTGATGAGTTGGCAGGGGAAACCCGGTATCTGGGACAATGGGGTCGTTCAGCTCTTCCTCTTCACCGCCAGACGCGGGCTTGGTAGCACTCTCCGGGTCTTCCATGGCCGGGTTATCAACGTGCATATCCTCCGGGTCACTAAGTGTAACCTTGGCTCTGAGAAAGAAAAGGAAAAAGTTAGTAAGTAATAGACGGAAGACAAGGAAAATAAAGGTATATTGGTTAGTAAGGGTAGCGAGTTACCCGGTATTCACGACGTAATCGGCTGGGAGATCGTTGCTGGACCCAGAAGATGCTGATAAAGAATCGGAAAGTGAGACCCGGAGTTGTCCGGCTAAGGGATGATTCGGAGATGGAAATTTTCGAGGTATATGGGTTTGATAAGTTGGAGGAGTACCGGCTCGGCGAGCGGGCGACATGGGAATACCCCGGTTAAGAGGATCGTCACCCGGAGAGGTCCGGGTTGCCCGTCGTTTGGCTGGAGTTGATTCCTTCAGAGATGGTGAAGTGGTTAGATGCCTGTTAAGTTCGCACATATTGGCATAGGAGTATGGCTTGGAGGTCATGGAGGAATATGGCACCTTGAAAACAACTCTCCTGCTGTTCCTCTTCGCCCCAACCTCAGCCTCCAGCTCTGCTTCACTCTCTTCTGACTTAGTGTCGTCCTTGTCCTCTAGCGCTGGTGAGTGAGGAGCATTGTCGGAAGGAGGAGAAGTTTGGTCTAATAAGCTAACGAAATAGTTATTAAGAAGAGACCCGGAATTACCTTCATTGCTATCAGTCGGCTCCTCCCCCTCCTCCTCCTCCGAGTTTTCAGAGGGGGGAGGGGTGACAATCTTCCAGAATGCGTCAGTTTCCTGAGTAAGAAACACAGAGATAAAAGTTAGTATTTATACATAAGAAGTATCAGTCGGAATACAGAGTGATAGCCGGTTCTTACTGGAGGAGACGGCTTAGTGCGTGTAAAAGGGGCAAGCCCGGCGATGCTCTTGATAACATCAACTCTCTCAGCCAAGAAAGTCTTCATGATTTTATTTACATCTGCGGCCGGGTAAGTTTTCTCCGAGTATCGGAGAGAGTCGGTGACGTGCCCGGAGTAATCGCACATAAGCTTGGGCCGGATGCTGTTTGGCTGGATCCGGCAGCTGACCCAGGTTTTTATCAGGTTAAGCCCAATAAGCCCTTGGGCTGAAAGTACAACGAGTTTGTGGAGAAGAGGCCGGATAGACTGTCTATCGGCCTCGGATGCGAAAGAGTTTTGATTATCGGAAAGAGAAAGGACAGTATCAGAGAAACCCGGCAGAGGCTTCTCGCCGGGTAAGGATGTGTCTCGGCAGTAGAAAAAAGTTTTCTGCCAGTGCTTCACATGAGAGTGAAGACTAAGAGTCGGCATCAGAGAGTTTTTACGTCTCTGAATCGAGACTCCCCCACAAACTAAGAGGGCCCCGTTCGTGCTCTCCCGGCAGGGTTTGCATTGGAACAATTCTAAGAATAAAGCCAAGTTTGGAGAAATGCATAGATAAGCCTCAAAGAGTACTATGAAGTGGAAAATATTTAGCATGGAGTTTGGGCCGATATCAAATACCCGGAGTTTATAGTGCTCTAGAAGATCTCGGAAGAAAGGGTGACCCGGGGGCGGAAACCCCAGATCACGTGCTCGAGGAAGACGACTACCTCACCCGGGCCTGGTGAAGGCCGGGTCTCCTCACCCGGTGTCCTCCACTGGATCTCCGACTCAGCGGGCAGAACACCCGACTCGGCCAGCTCGTCATGTTTGGCCTTGGTGACAGTCGATTTCGCCCAATTGGCGGAAATCGACTGAACCGGCTTTTGCTTCCCAGCCGGGTTTTTGCCCTTCAGCTTGGCACTAGCCTTAGGAGCCATGGAGTGTAGATCTAGATGGAGGTAAAATGCGAGTAAGTAAATGTCGGGTAATTTGAAGAGCGCAGCTATTTGATACAGCGGGAAGAGGGAAAAGTAAAACAACCAAGTGTTTTGCGAGAGACATGGAAAATGGATCTAGCTAAAAACACATGGTGGAAAAATATGAGATTGGAGATCGCGGAAGCGCGCTTAGCTAATGGAGTAATGGCGCATGATTACGGGAGAAGTTTGATCTAAAGTACTAGTGCGAGATTGAAGAAAAAGGGGAATCTAGATCTCGCGGACGGAGAAACTTACCGGGATGGTTTGTTGGTGGAGATGCGCGGCGGAGGCGTCTCAAGAGCTCCGGCGGCGCGAATGAGGGTGTGAGCGTGGCCGTTGACGAAGGCGCGGGCGGCGACCGGCGATGACCCCACGGGAACTGGCGCAGCTCTGGCGCACGCGGGCTTGATTTTGGGCTCGTGGGCGCGGAGGCGGAGTGAGGGGAGGAAGGAGAAGGGGAAATGGTGTTTGGATCTAGGGTTGACCCCTGGGGCCAATTTATAGGCGCGGGGAAAAAAAAACCTAGGTTTGGGCGGTAAGTGAAAAAAATTCGGTATAGATGGATCCAGCCCGGATATTTGGGGATAGGTATCAAAGTACTCGTTGCGAGATATCCGGATAGAGATTGAGATAGATTTTGGGCGTATTGTTCGGATTAACTGATAGCGATACGAATGCCGGGTCTTGTTACGTTTCTTTGGAGTGTTGACCCGGGAAATGATGCTCTGACTTGGAAAAGAAAACCGGGTTATTATATGGACCGCCCAAAGAGCAGGCCTAGCTATGATTAAAGCACTCTAACCTGGTATATTATGAATTTGAATGTTTATTGTTTTGCAGGGAATAGCATGCGCTTCATGGTTGATCCCGAGAAGCCCATACTATTCTGGGGACTACTGATGGGGGGATGGTAACCTGGTAGGCTTATGCCCAGGTGAAACCCGGCCCGAAGGGAATCGCACAAGACTCGGCCCAAGGTGGAGGAGTTTCTAGAAGGCCCAAGGGGGAACGTAGGTCTTGTAATCCGTACCTTAGGGGTCACGATTAGGAAACGTAGGGTTGTGTGCGGTTTCCGGGTAGGATTCCAGGTATGTCTTGTATAAGAAGCCAGAGAGTCGGGTAATATATAAACCGGTTCCTGGGACAGAGAGAGGGAGAGTTTTTACCCGATATTCAGGTATTCTTGTGGTACGAGAGCTGATCGTTGTAACCCTAGATCGTAGACTCGGCGACATTTCCGCCCGAGCTACCAGATCACCTGATAACATGATTTCCCCTGAGCTAAACCCTCTCCCAAACACTAGAGTAGATTTGCCCCAAAGTAAGTTACCCCACGTAACGTCTGCCGTGATTATCCCACGACAACGTTGGCGCACCAACACAACAATGCCCAAAGTACAGGAAAGTTCAGGCAGCGCACACACAAGCAACAGGGGTGGTATGAGTAGAGAGGGCGTCAAGACCCAGCGCGGAGCCTCAGGGTGGCGCCGCAGAGTAGAGGCGATGCGAACTACCAGAAGTATGTCGATGGAGACATCTAAATAGTACAACATATTATCTCTAGATTTTACATTGTTTCATTAATCTCTAGAAAAAAGACCTCTTGACACTCGTTTTTGGCTCACAAAAGGAAGGCAACAAGATGAGCCCAAATGAAAAAAAAAATGTGATTGAAAGTTGTGCGTCTTGTCAAAACAAACAACTTTAATTTTTGGATCATCTCGATCCGAGGTCATATGCAACTTATAGAGCCAAAATACCACAGATCATCTCATTATGCGAGAAAATCTGCCAAACTATAGACATACTCTGCACTTTGGCGGGAGCATTGGTGAAACGAGTTGAAAACCTTCAGATTGCGTCGAATTTTTTTCACCTGATTTTGAAGCATGAAGGTAAGGTCAAATTGAAAAACTCATTGAAAGAAAGTTCTTCGCTGTTTCGAGACGAACAACTTTGTCTTCTACGAGATTTTGATCTAAGGTCGTTTACAACCTCAAATCTGCAAAATACGAATGGGCCAGAACTGTCAGATTCGGATTCGATTCGAACTCTTTTCAGTGCGGACAATACTAAACCATCAAGATGGATTTGAATGAGAAAACACATAAAATAAGAGTTCTTCGTATTTGTGAGAAGAACAACTTTGTCTTCTACATGATTCCGATTTGAGGTCGTTTACTGCCTCAAAAACGACCCGCAAGGTGTAGCCAGTTTTCAGACCGAACTTTTTTGGAAGGTTCGAGTCAAACATCCGAATTAGATGCAAATTATGGATGTTGGATGTGAATCCAAGCCTTTTTATTGCACGGAAAGTCCAGCCGCCTCTTATATACATGAGGGGTGACGGCCGATTGAACCAACACCAATCGAACAAACACAAACCCTACTTTTCGTATTCATCAATCTTTATCTCTCTCCCTTTGTATATTGCTTCTCGTTCTTCGTTGTTCTTCAGGTTTGGAGGCTACGATCGATGAGGCTCCAGAGGCGTTAAGGACGACTTGGAGCAGCCAATCGTCGTCGGGTCCTCCGACGGGTCCCTCCCGAGGAATTGGGGCGTCTGGCCTTCAAAAAAGTCTGCCGGACTGTATTGCGTACCACGCTTCCGGCAGGCCTCCCGCGGTGGGAGTTGCGGAGCATCTCCCTCGGCGCCGTGGGTACATGAGAACGTGTTCGTGTGACGCGTTCGAGCGTCAACACACTTTTTTGGCGACTCCGCTGGGGATGAAACATTGAAAGGTTTCCAGCCCGTTCTTGCTACGAAGAGAGCGTCATCGAGATCTGCAATCTACAACGGTATCATGAATTCTCAATCTCTATATGTAGATGCAAATTTCTCTCATGTTAATGTTGCTAAATCTTTTGATATGAGTACGGTATCGGCTAGCCCTAGTTCTTACTATGAGCAAGGGCTGATGCAAAATAATCTCTATGCTTTGAATATTTATGATTTTAGCAACTTGCAACATGTATATTCGAATTCTCATGCATCGGCAACCCCAGGAGTACATATGCCGATGAACAACATGGTGAGTTCAGTTAATCAATATGAAGCACCAAACATTAGTAGTTTTCATAGCATGCAAGCAAGTGTTTCACCTTTTTGTGCATCGGCAAGTGACATGCAATATGTTAGTTCATCTTTAAATATGCCGATGGAGAGGGGAATTGGACATGCAACTACTAGCTATTTGGCCAATTACCCCCAACCATCATATGCTACACCTTATGTTACTAATGTTTCATCTTCATGTGCAACTGGTGAGCTTCATAATTCGGCTCCACACTTCCAAAGTGACCATGGCCGAATAAGTGAAAAATTTAACAGGAGCTCGTGTGTCTTCATCTACTACCGTCGCATGTGGATTGGATAGTTTCAAGGAAAAACTCGCAGCTGAATTCAAGAAGATCAATGCTATTCATTTGAGAGCAGCAGAAAATCCCCATGATCCAGCTGCAATACAAGCTTTAGAGGTGCCGAAGAAGATGCGTGAAGAAGAGCATCAACAATTTGAGCTCAAATGTTATCCTTCGCAGCCACAAAGTTTCGGTAACACATTGCCGAAACAAGCTAAAAGTTTCGGGGGGCAATCTCACCATGTAGAGCATAGCACTAGCGAATTCACTAAGCCAACTTTGGAGGAATTATCAGATGAACAACGCCAATGCTATGAAATACTCAAGAGGAAGCGTAATGCGGAGTTCAAGAAGCTTGAGAAGAAATTCAAAGATGAGCATGAAACATATAGAAAAAAAGATTGAAGAGGAAGATATGCATATGTTTCTTGCAAATATTGAGAAGGACCGTCAAGAAAGTATTACTTCGGTTGGAGAGCTCAAGTTACATACTCCATGCAGCAATCAAGGTGAACCCTCTAATAAATCTCGAAAAGATGAAAAAGCTTTGTGAACTGATAGGATCCATGAAGGAAGTGTGAATGATTTGGAAAGTTTAGTTGCTTCGGTTATTGAAAAACCCGAATCAAATATTACATCTGCCGAATCTATTGAATCAAAAGAAGCATTCATTGACGAAGAGCATGGAAAGCTTAGAAAAACAACCATGCTTGATTTTTCTAGAAGTAAGGGATCTTGCATGTTTCCCTATAAGTTTCGTGCCAAAGAGATTAATGAACTTCAAGTGCAAGAAAGTATAGCCGAACCAAGTTCGGTTGACATTGAGCATCAAAGTAATGAGGTACGAGACCCAGAAAATGAAGAAGAAAAGGAGTTGGAAAATCATCTAGAGACGGGGCAAGATATTTCCCAGGTCATGCAACCATCATGTTCTCCCAACGTCTTTGAAGAGGTATATCCAAAAAATAATTTACTTACTTCCCGATTTGGTCAAGACTATATTGTTGATGCATCGATTAGCAAGATTTTCATAAGAAACATTGAAAGACCAATCGAGAAAAGTAATTTATTTGTTAGTGATAAAATTTCTACAAAAACTATTGGTCAACATATTACAAAATTTAGAGAGACCAATAGTAACAAATTATTACAGCAAGAGATTTCCCCCTTGTTTCATTTAAAAATTGTACTTACATGGGTGGCTTTTCTTATATCATACTTGGCTAACATTTGGTCTCAAGTGAGACATGTTTGTTCTAATTATTTTGGTTTTAGAAATATAAAGCCAAGCGTAGAATTTCTTGAGAAAGCCGATGCTAGTATGATGGTTTATTCAAAAGCATCGGAGAATCACTGCAAAAGTAAAATCATAGCCGAATGGGGTGGTGTCAAACTTGAACCATTCAGTTACTTAACTCAAAAGACGTTCTAGCAACATGATCGGCTAGTTAATAAAAAGTGTACCTTCAGTTTGAGCATGTGTAATCACATCTTCGATATTTTGCTTAAGAATGATTACATTACGATTTTTTATCACCATGTAGATTCATCAATACAAGGACAGATATATTGCTAGTTGCATGATTCGTTAGAGCATGGTATTGACAATTGCAACATGTTTCATCAAATAGTACAATCGACCGTTTACAAAGGACGATTGGATTTTGGTGAGGCACATATAGATGACCAGTCTATTTCAATTGGTCTTGATGACAAAACTCTTTTGTATCGGCTACCTCAAGCCGGTTCGTTCAAAGAAGAGAAGGTACACGATGAACATGATGAGATCAAGTCTTCAAGAAAAGAAATTATTCAGGAGCACATGAAAGATATTCTTGAACATAGGAATTCTATTGATGCTACACCAATGACATCAAGCACCGGGGGGGCAACAAGAAAATCCGAAGATTGATGCATGCAAAATCAAGAAGAACAAAGGCTGCTATAAGCACAAGGGTAAGAAATCAAAAGTTACTTTCGGAGTGCTATTGGAGAAATATCAAAAGGAGATTGAAACAAAAAGTGCTTATCGGCCGAGTACTGCAAAAGCATCAATATCACCCCCAAGGCGCAAGTACAATAACCGGTATTGGCGAAAAGATAAGTTTAATGAAGAAGGTTCATATCCTCCTTTTGGGCCGCCAATACAAAGGTCATGGACACCTCCATATGCTAATTCTTATCCATATTCATCATGGGACATGTTTGATTCATGGGAACATTATCCATATTATTCTAGACCGTCTAACCCAAATTATGCATCTCCAAATAGATCATTATTGGATCAACAATCGCATGCCAAAAACCGTTTCAATAAAAAAGAATCGGTCCGGAGCTCAAAGGAAAAGAAGGAGGTGGTCAAGCAGATTTACCAAGTAAAAAAGGATGGTCACAAGTATGCTGTTTCACATTCAGTTTCAAGTAACAAAGAGTCGGTCCAATTGACCATGGCTATTGAAGGCAAAGAGATGAAACAAAAAATTGTTGAAGATCAAAGTGCCAAATCTGAATGTGCGAAGTTGAAAGTGCCCAAACTCAAGAAAGAGTTACCAAAGCGGAAACAAAAAGTACAGTCGGGATGCCTACTCGGCTTATCAAGTGCTGAAATTTGGATAGGCTTGCAGGCCCATTAGGCAATTTCTATTTAATCCCTAAGGCCCATGCTGCCATAGCAAATGGTGGGAGTTTAGTCCCATATTGCTAGTTGGGAGAGTTTTGCACCAGTTTATAAGGTGAGCTCTCTCCCCACTAGTGTGAGTTGGTATGAAGAGAGAGGAGTTGTGGAGGTGTTCCACACGCGCGCTCCTCCTCCTCCGCCGCCCGCCTCGTCACGCCGCGCCGCGCCGCGGGTTGCGGGAATGAGCCGAGCCGATGCATTTATTTTGGCAGTTGGAAACAGAGAGTCAACAGACACGCCAATAATATGAGACGTCATATTGATTGTGCGTCACATTTATTTTGGTAATAGCCGCGCGCAGTAAAACGCCGCATTGATCACGTGGTAACGGCTGTAGTAAACGCCAAATTAATCTGTGAGCTGATCGTTCTCCTACCCGGCCGTGCCTATATATTGAGGTCGCAGGGCGGACACAAACACACAACTCATACGCTCTGCGTCCATTGTCGTTCCTCTCTCTGTTGCTGCCGCCGGTGATCCCATCCCATCTACCGCGTACACGGCCGACGGGAGAGCAGGCCTCCGAAACCCCGCCTCTCCAGGTCTTGTACGGGAGAGGGGCGATTAGGTTTTTGGGGAGCGCCTCCGACGCGACTGCTCGCTGCTGCTGTACATCTACTTCGTCTACTACCGCGTCGCCCTCGTCGTCAACAGTACATCTATTTTGTCTACTACCGCGTCGCCCTCGTCGTCAACATGTCCACCGAAGCTGAACGCGCTGATGCTGCCGCCGAGGCCGGCACTGCTGAGGCCGCCTCTGTTGGTGCGGCCGCCACCGCTGCTGCAACCGCCGCAGCGGCTGCCGCCTCTGCTACGGCTACTGCCAGTTCGCCAATTGCAGGGTATAACACGTTTATCCCTGTCCTTATTATTTCCATGTGCGCAACATTAGTAGTTTGCGTAGATTTATCTACTATAAATCTAGTATGCAGGAACATGGTTAAATATCAGTATGTTTACGTCATGTTCATGATTTATACTTGGATTAATTTAATCTGTAAATTGCCTAAATTCCTAACAATCCAAAAACCTAATATGTGTAGGCAATTTTCGATTCATGGTTTTGCTATTGCACTGAAACCGGACCCGTTTACGGGGACGTACTTTAAGCGTTGGCAGACCAAAACAATCTTATGGCTCACGGCTATGAACGTGTTCTGGGTCGCCGGTGTCACTCCCACGGGAACAATTACTCCTGAACAGGAGAAGGCGTTTAGGGATGCCACCGTCGTCTTTGTTGGATGCGTTCTAAGCGTGATCGGAGATAAGTTTGTTGATGCATATTTACATATGCGGGTTGCCAAGGACTTGTGGGAGGCGCTCGAATCCAAATTCGGCGCAACCGATGCTGGCAGCAAGATGTACAGTATAGAGAAGTTCCATGACTACAGAATGGTCGAAAACCGTTCTGTATTGGAGCATGCTCATGAGATATAGTGCATCGCTAAGGATCTTGAATTTCTTAAGTGCGTGCTACCGGGCAAGTATGTCGCGGGATGCATAATCGCCAAGCTGCCTAATTCCTGGAGGAATTTTGCCACTACTCTGAAACATCAGAGGCGTGAATTCTCAGTAGAGGATGCCATCGGCCATCTGAGTGTTGAGCAGAATTCGAGGGCAAAGGACTCGCATGGAAAAGGGAACGAAGGGACTTCTGCGGCCAATATGGTACAGAAGAACTACAACTCCCACAAGAACAAGGTGAGGACTGGTGTCCAGCAGAATACCGACTTCAAGAAGAAGGCTAAGAAGACCTTCAAGAAGGATAAGGAGAAAGATGGTTGTTTCACTTGTGGTTCACTGGAACACTGGGCTGTGAAATGCCCAAAGAAGTACGTGAAGCCAGGACAGGATTCTAAGGCTGTCAACATGATTGTGAGCAACAATGAGAATGGGGCATCTAGGTATGGTAATTTGTTTACTGTATTTTCAGTTTGTCAGTCTACTGATCGGTGGATTGACACAGGTGCAAACATTCAGGTGTGTGCTGACATCTCATTGTTTTCTTCTTATCAGGTCACAAGGAACGGGTCCGTATTGATGGGGAACGGTGCAAGTGCTTCTGTACTTAGTGTTGGCACGGTCGATCTGAAGTTTACTTCGGGAAGGATCGTGCAGCTCAAGAACGTGCAGCATGTCCCCGCCATCAAGAAGAATCTAGTTAGTGGCTCCCTTCTATGTAGAGAAGGATTTAAGTTGGTATTTGAGTCAAATAAAGTAGTTGTAACGAAATATGGACTGTTTGTTGGAAAAGGGTATGAGTGCGGAGGTCTGTTCCGCTTTTCCCTCGCTGATTTCTGTAATAAAGTCGTGAACAATATTCATTCGAGTGTTAATGAAACAGAAGTTTGGCATTCACGTCTTTGTCACGTTGGTTTCAGTTGCATGACGCGGTTAGCAAAATTAAATTAAATTCCAAGTTTCACTTTAGCCAAAGGTTCTAAGTGACATTCGTGTGTGCAAGCAAAACAACCTCGCAAGCCCCACAAGGCTGCGGAGGAGAGACACTTGGCGCCATTAGAACTCATACATTCTGATCTCTGTGAGATGAATGGTGTGTTGACTAAAGGTGGAAAGAGTTACTTCATGACGTTAATAGACGATTCCACTAGGTTCTGCTATGTATATCTGTTAAACACTAAAAATGAGGCTCTACACTACTTTAAAATCTATAAGGCAGAAGTTGAGAATCAACTTGAAAAGAAAATTAAACGAATCCGGTCAGATCGTGGTGGAGAGTATTTCTCTAATGAGTTTGACTCTTTCTGTGCGGAACATGACATTATTCACGAGAGGACACCTCCCTATTCACCTCAGTCAAATGGGGTTGCCAAACGGAAAACCGTACTCTAACAGATTTGGTTAATGCCATGTTAGATACATCGGGTTTATCCAAGGCATGGTGGGGGGAGGCTATATTGACATCATGCCATGTCCTGAATAAAGTTCCGACGAAAGACAATGAGGTCACTCCCTATGAGCAATGGGAGAAGAGAAAAAACAACACTCTCATACTTGCGTACTTGGGGCTGTTTGGCGAAAGTCAATGTGCCGATCCCCAAAAAGCGTAAGCTTGGACCAAATACCGTGGATTGTGTTAATTTAGGATACGCTAAGAATAGCGTTGGCTATAGATTTCTAGTAGTGAAATCTGAGGTACCTGATGTGAAAGTCGGTACGATTTTGGAGTCTAAAGATGCTACATTCTTTGAGGATATTTTTCTATGAGAGATATGCAAAGCACTTCTAGACAGGAATCATAGGAGACTCCTGAGCCAGCCATTCCTATGGAATATTATGAACAAACACATGATGAGAATCCTGAGAAGGATGACGAGGAAACCCTTGGTAGAGGCAAGAGACAGAGGACTGCAAAGTCCTTTGGTGATGATTTCCTTGTGTACCTTGTGGATGATACTCCCACTTCTATTTCAGAAGCTTATGCATCTCCAGATGCTGACTACTGGAGAGAAGCGGTCCGTAGCGAGATGGATTCCATGATGGCTAATGGAATGTGGGAGATCACTGAACGTCCTTATGGCTGTAAACCATTAGGATGTAAGTGGGTGTCCAAAAAGAAGCTTAGGCCCGATGGTACGATTGAAAAGTACAAGGCTAGACTTGTGGCCAAGGGTTACTCCCAGAAAGAAGATGAAGATTTCTTTGATACTTATTCACCTGTGGCCAGACTGACCATCATTCGAGTATTACTCTCGTTGGAGGCCTCGCATGGTCTTCTCTTCCATCAGATGGATGTTAAGACGGCTTTCCTAAATGGAGAGTTAGACGAGGAAATCTATGTGCCACAGCCAGATGGCTTTGTGATAGATGGTCAAGAAGGAAAGGTGTGCAAGTTACTGAAATATTTATATGGGCTGAAACAAGCACCTAAGCAATGGCATAAGAAGTTCAATACAACTTTAACATATGTTGGCTTTGTTGTTAACGAAGCTGACAAATGTGTATACTATCGCCATGGTGAGGGCGAAGGAGTTATACTGTGTTTGTATGTTGATGACATACTGATATTTGGGACCAACCTCAAAGTAATCAATGAGGTTAAGTCGTTTCTATCCCGGAACTTTGAGATGAAAGATCTTGGTGTGGCTGATGTTATTTTGAACATCAAGCTATTGAGAGACAATGAGGGTGGGATTACACTTCTGCAATCCCATTATGTTGAGAAGGTTTTGAGTCGTTTTGGATATTCGGACTGCAAAATTTCTCCATCACCATATGATCCTAGTGTGAGGATTCGAAAGTTCGAAGGCACAACTGAGGATCAGCTGAGGTACTCTCAAGTAATTGGTTCACTCATGTACCTAGCGAGCGCTACGAGACCTGACATCATGTTTGCTGTGTGCAAACTAAGCCGGTTTATTTCCAATCTAGGTGATGTGCATTGGCATGCTGTAGAAAGAATCATGCGCTATCTGAAAGGTACCGTGAACTATGGACTTCACTACAGTGGATATCCTTCGGTACTTGAAGGTTATTGTGATGCAAATTGGATCTCGGATGCTGATGAGATGAAAGCCACAACGGGGTATGTGTTTACCCTTGGAGGTGGTGTTGTTTCCTGGAAGTATTGCAAGCAAACGATCTTAACGAGATTAACAATGGAAGCAGAATTAACAACATTAGACACGTCTAGTGTCTTCGAGATCTTTTGATGGACTTGCCTGTGGTTGAAAAGCCAGTACCGGCTATCCTTATAAACTGTGACAATCAAACAGTAATTGTCAAGGTGAAGAGTTCAAAGGACAATGCACAGTCCACAAAGCACATAAAAATGAGATTAAAAGCTGTCAGACATTTAAGAAACTCCGGTGTGATAGCCGTGGATTATATCCAGTCGGCTAAGAATCTGGCAGATCCCTTTACTAAAGGGCTATCACGTGTTGTGATAGAAAGTGCATCGAGGGAGATGGGTATGAGACCCACATGAGTTGCCATGGCAGTAACCCAACCTATGTGATCGGAGATCTCGTAAAGTGGGACCTGGGAAAACAAGCTAGTGGTTAACTGAGGAGAGTAATTTTTACTAACCCACTCCACTGGAGATGCAGTACTCTCAAAAAACTGTATGGCAGGTTGACGTTTGTCTTAATATGTTCCAAGGCTTGTTTAAGTAAGATGCTATCCTACAGAGCGATCTTTGGAGGAACACACCTATATGAGCCCGACTGCTGGGCACAGTCTATGAGATTGGGTGATCTCTAATAAGTTCATGAATAGGGCAGGAGTATGACTAATATGCTCCACCCGAGGGGTCAGCCTTCGGCAACCTAGTACTGGCAAGACATGTAGTGAAACTATTTTACGCCAAACTGACAATTCAAGGCATAGTCCATTGTTCAGTTGTGATGTAGTGTAGCTATTTGTTCTAGGTGGATGTTCAACCTTAACGGGTCTCCACTAAAAATGTCGGTATATAAAAACAGTGAATGGAACAGAGGACAACACCATGGGTCTTCGGGATCTGGTGGGGGATTGCTGAAATTTGGATGGGTTTGCAGTCCCATTAGGCAATTTCTATTTAATCCCTAAGGCCCATGCTGCCATAGCAAATGGTGGGCGTTTAGTCCCATATTGCTAGTTGGGAGAGTTTTGCACCAGTTTATAAGGTGAGCTCTCTCCCCACTAGTGTGAGTTGGTATGAAGAGAGAGGAGTTGTGGAGGTGTTCCACACGCGCGCTCCTCCTCCTCCGCCGCCCGCCTCGTCACGACACGACACGACGCGCCGCGGGTTGCGGGAATGAGCCGAGCCGATGCCTTTATTTTGGCAGTTGGAAACGGAGAGTCAACAGACACGCCAATAATATGAGACATCATATTGATTGTTCTCTATTGCGTCACATTTATTTTGATAATAGCCGCGCGCAGTAAAACGCCGCATTGATCACGTGGTAACGGCTGTAGTAAACGCCAAATTAATCTGTGAGCTGACCGTTCTCCTACCCGGCCATGCCTATATATTGAGGGCGCAGGGCGGACAAAAACACACAACTCATACGCTCTGCGCCCATTGTCGTTCCTCTCTCTGTTGCTGCCGCCGGTGATCCCATCCCGTCTACCGCGTACACGGCCGACGGGAGAGCAGGCCTTCGAAACACCGCCTCTCCAGATCCTGTACGGGAGAGGGGCGATTAGGTTTTTGGGGAGCGCCTCCTACGCGACTGCTCGCTGCTGTTGTACATCTACTTCGTCTACTACCGCGTCGCCCTCGTCGTCAACATGTCCGCCGAGGCCGCCACAGCTGAGGCCGCCTCTGTTGGTGCGGCCGCCACCGCTGCTGCAACCGCCGCCGCGGCTGCCGCCTCTGCTATGGCTACTGCCAATTGGCCAACTGCAGGGTATAACACGTTTATCCTTGTCCTTATTATTTCCATTTGTGCAACACTAGTAGTTTGCGTAGATTTATCTACTATAAATCTAGTATGCAGGAACATGGTTAAATATCAGTATGTTTACGTCATGTTCATGATTTATACTTGGATTAATTTAATCTATAAATTGCCTAAATTCCTAACATCAAGTTGGCAAGAAAGAAAATATCAAAGGCTAAGTAATGAAGAGTTAAAAAAGAAAAACATGACATTGATTCCTAAGGAGAGCTGCAAGGACAAAAATGATGTGCAAGATTCTCTTGCAATAAAATTCATTGAAGTAAAGAAAGAGAAGACTGAAACTAACAAGCAATTAAGCCGAAGTTCTATATCAGCTAAGAAAAATCTTGGGTTGGCACATCATCTATACTCTTCAGCCGTGCCATCATTGCCTTTGTCATGGAGTTCACCACCAGGTATGATTGGTTACCCCCTATGGACTTATTTTGATCCATGGGTGCACCATAATTATTTATATCATGGAAGGGTAATACCAAGTCAATATGCATTTGATTAATTAATCTGTTGTTGCTAGTGCCAAGAGCCGAAATATTTTGAGTTCACTATCATATTTATTGGTTATTTATTAATTTTGGCTATTCATACTTTGGTGGTTGTTTTATACATGCCCTTGAGGCAAAGATATGGGGCTGATAGTTTTTTATCGTCCTAAGAAATTATTGAGACATGGCTGGTGTGGTGTGACATCGTCCTTAGTAATACTACAGACCAAGACAAGGTATGTGTCAATTGACCATTATGCTCTTACTCATGCTTTGATGACATTTGGCCTCTGAGTCTTTAAAATTTTGCTAGCTATGTTGTTGGGCAACAAATCAATCATGATCATAGTGTTTGATATTAATTTTGATTTTGTCTCTCTGGTACCATGGAGATTGCATTTGTTGATCTAGCTTTAAGACAATGGTATGTACATTGGCATTGTTTGTTCATCTCCTTTTGGTGCTATTTTGAAGTCTCATGCCCTTTAGAATATGATGCACTAATAGTCAAGCCGAATACGAATATTTTTTATTCGTGCTAGAATTTATATTTGCTATAGATACTCCATATATTGAGACTTTTGGCAATTCATTGTAAGTAGTGCAATAATTTCATGATTTATACATATTTCGACGAATCACTTATTGTTTGTCTTCATATATGTCTAGGTATAAATTTTATCTTGAAGTCCTTTAATAATTCTCTTATGCCTAGACATAAAATGTGGTGAGTTGGTGCGCAAACATTGGGCTACCATGTTAATCATGGTGCACTGCATATTCCCCATGAGCCGATGCTTTGTTTCACCAATAAAAGTAAGGCCGGATCAAGGCAAGCCGCTTCGGCCATGCATTAAAGGAAAATCTAATGGAGGTAACCGGAAGAAACTCATTGTTAATTATATGCAAAATCGTACAAGAAGATGAGCATGACCGTTCGGTGGGTTGCTTTCAAATACGTATTGATGGGTGATGACCCTTATCACCGAACAGTTGATGTTATTCTGTCAGGATACTTGGACGAAAGATTATTAAGGTATTTTTCCTCTTACATGTATGGTACATAATCTAGTATCCTCTTGAGAACACATGGCCGATGGAGTGTTGACATCGATCCTAGAACAAGAATGACGCAAGTTATTTTTTGGCACGCAAGTTTTGCCAAAAAACAGGGGGGCATGTGGTGACACTCGTTTTTGGCTCACAAAAGAAAGGCAACAAGAAGAGCCCAAATGAAAAATAATGTGAATGAAAGTTGTGAGTCTTGTCAAAACAAACAACTTTGACTTTTGGATCATCTCGATCCGAGGTCATATGCAACTTCTAGAGCTAAAATACCACAGATCATCTCATTATGCGAGCAAATCCGCCAAACCATATACATACTTTGCACTTTGGCGGGAGCATTGGTGAAACGAGTTGAAAACCTTCAGATTGCGTCTAACTCCTTCCACCTGATTTTGAAGCATCAAGGTGAGGTCAAACTGAAAAAATCATTGAATAAAAGTTCTTTTTTTAGACGAACAACTTTGTCTTCTACGAGATTTTGATCTGAGGTCGATTACAATCTCGAATCTGCAAAATACGGATGGGCCAGAACTGTCAGATTCGGATTCGATTCGAACTCTTTTCAGTGTGGATAAGATTGAACCATCAAGATGGATTCGGATGAGAAAACACATAAAATAAGAGTTCTTTGTCGTTTTGAGACGAACAACTTTGTCTTCTACATGATTCCGATTTGAGGTCGTTTACTGCCTCAGAAACGACCCGCTAGGTGCAGCAAATTTTCAGACCGAACATTTTTGGAAGGTTCGAGTCAAACATCCGAATTGGATGCAAATTAGGGCTTTTGGACGTGAATCCAAGCATTTTCATTGCATGGAAAGTGCAGCCGCCTCTTATATACAAGAGGGGTGACGGCCGATTGAACCGACACCAATCGAACAAACACAAACCCTACTTTTCGTGTTCATCTATGTTTATCTCTCTCCCTTTGTATCTTACTAGTAAAATGCCCGTGCGTTGCTACGGGGCATATATTCGCGTGTATGACAAGAGTTTACCGTAAAGAAAGATAGATCATAAGAAGATCATTTTACATATATATAGTCAAACTTTGTTTTGTTGATAGGCTTCACGACGATTCTTTGGCGTCTCATATTTCTTTGGTTTAATTATTTTTGTCTATTGCGTTCTTTTGCATCAGTAGGTTCCCCTCAAATATTGGTTGAGACCTAATAAAATACAAAATATAGACAATATTTTAGCATCGTATGATACACTTCTCTCTCCTCGTCGAGACGGAACCTTTGCCGCCGCCTCCTACACCCATCCTTCCCCTCCCTCTCCCGGCAGCTGTCGGCAAGCCCCATCGGGATAGCCTGTTCGTCTGTGACGGCGGCAATACTTCCTATACTTAGCGCAAGGAGATCTAGTGTGTAGCCGTTTTCCTTGTCGACGGTGAATCTCGGTGAGGTCTGTGGAGCAGTCCGTGTGCTGCGCCAGTGGAGAGCCTCTGCGCGTGGAGGCGGCAACAGGGGATGGAGCTTAGGGACCCAACCATTGTGGTAGTAGTGTTCGGGTTCATTCGACCGGATCTAGCCTATGTATGTGGCTCTCAACATGGTAGCGGCGTGCACCTCCGGTGCCTGCAACGGAGCGGATTAGGAAGGCGTTGATCTTGGACGGATACTAGAGGAGCTGGCCATCAATGGTTGCGCGCTCGACCCCGGCCCAATTCTAGGCCCTTCGGGCATGGATTGAGCTAGCTAGGCCCCAAAGGTCAATTGGTTTTAGGGGCTCCTACCCTAGGAGCCCACCCCGTGATCATGGTTGGTTAGGGCGCCGGATCCGGGCTCGGTGGGCCTAGATCTAGTAGGCGCTTCGTGCCCCCGTTACGGGCTCTTCAAGTTTTACCGTCATGTGTGTTTTGCTTGTTGAACCTCACTGTCTGAGGTGTCCGTCAGCTGACCCGTATCTCTCTAGTCCGTACCGGTGGGATGGCCGGGAAGGTGTTTGGTCCCAAATTAATTGTTGGTTCTATTTTTATTTTGAGATTGTAAACTTTAGCTTTTGAGTTTATAAATATATGAAATTCATATAAAAGCCTTCAATGGTAGTGAAAATGTTTGAATATAAGTATTCTTTACAATATTAAATATTATTGTCACGTCATGATAAAAGTCCTCATCCGATATTCTTTTATTGGGCCCTTGAGTCTTAATATAGTATCCTAAAGGAGTGGAAACTTGACATGCATTCTATTCATATGGAAGTAGAATGCATGTCAAGTTTTTAGTGCTTTAGGCTACTCTACTAAGACTCGAGGGACGACTATCACTTCCTGATTAGAGAGCTTCTTAGTGACCTCTAGAATGGCATAAAATAAATTTGAATTATAAGCATTTAAAAACACAGGGGTGAGACAAACACTAATATCCTGAATTCCGCCTCTAGAATGAGCCAAACTTTGTCTAAAATAGACTTAGAGAGAGAGAGAGATTGTGAGAAAAAATAGTATCAGTGCGTGTGACTTAGAGCAAGTACAATAAGGTACAATCAGCAGGCTATAGGGATTTTTAAATAATATTTTTGTGCTTAGGTGGAGAAAAGAGAATAGGAAAGAGAATGGAAGCGAGCTCCCATGCAAGAGCCGGCTCCAGCACGTGCTCCTAGTCAATGTGTGAAAGTGACATGAGGGCCACATATTAATAAAGTAGCACATCTTTATATCTGATTATTATACACGTTTGTTATAGTGTTGACTATAGATGACATGTCAATGTCTTATAACCAACAACAGGCTATACTAAAATTGTCTTATAACCAACAATATCTTATAACCAACAATGTCAATATCTTTATATCTTTATATCCTTGCTCTTAGTATATTGCAATTACTGCTATATTAAAATTGTACTACCCCTATCCATTAAAATTGTCGCGAGAAAACAACACAATCTGGCACGTATAAACTCTGACGCCCGGACAACAATAATGGTTAACAAAACACAATTGCGTCAAGAAATTCATATACAACAAGCATTATATGGCTTGTTTGCAAAAAAAAAACCAGCAAGAATATCCCCTGATCTTTCGATGCATCCCCATCTCTTCCAGCTCCCACTCCTCTCTCCCTCAGCTACACCTGCCCACAAATCAAGCTCACCCGAATCCCCTCAAGATCCCTCCGTTTCTCATCGTTCTCCTCTCTCCCCTCTCTCTGATCCATGAAGAGCCAGGGCTCCCTCCTCCCCCGCCCCACTGTGGGGCCATAGGTCACCTGGCGGCCGCTGAGATCTAGTACAAGCTCATAGCCACTGTCGCGGGGACCGGCTTAGGGTTACTTCTTTTCTGGTTTCCAACTTGCTTCTAGGTCCCACACCACAAAAGCAAAAAAGAAGTCTCTGACTTCTCCACGCCGAGAAACCCCCTCAGAAGCCACGTTATGTACAGTGGGGAGAAACTGCTATGGACCAGTTTGTGGGAAGCTTCCCGAGCTCCCTGACAAAGAATTGAATCGGTATAGGTGTTTGTCCCGAGGTTTGCCTCTATTTACACTCAGACTGCCACCGAGTAGGAAAACGATTGGGAAAAAAAGGAAAAAGCACGCTGCATGTTCCTCGCGCATGTGCAAGCAGCTAGCAACCAACGCTCATCCTCTTTGATTTTACCAGCCACGAGTAGCACTAGCAACCTTGAAGGTCGATGTTGCAGATGCGATCAAGAGGAAGACGACATACATATGTTCTTCTCCTGTCAATTTGCAAGGGCTGCCTGGTTCCTTTCCCCTTGGTTTATTAGGGCGGATGTTTTAACTGAAAATCTAAACTCCTTTGGCCTCATGATCAAAGCTCTTTTATCTATTAATCACCCTTTTGCAAATTTAACGAACATCTTCACTTTTTTATGGTGTATTTGGAAATCTAGAAACGATGTTCTTTTTTCCAGGAAGACAGGGAACCCGTTTCAGGTGGGAATGGCAATGAGAGCCAGGCTGCAAGATTTCTCCATCCAGTGCCCATCAGACGCCCAGCTTGTTTCGCCAAGGAAAACCTTGCACACGCCCCAGATCAACAACAATTCCTATTTCTTTGTGGATGCAGCCTGGAAGCCTTCCTCGGAGAGACCTCTTTTCCCTGCAGGCCTAGGAATCTTCCTCTGCTGGAAGCAGGACTATCAGATCGCGGATATATTCATTCAAGCCTTCATCGCCGAAGTGGATTCGGCGGTATCTGCAGAAGCGAATGCTCTCTCTTTGGCATCGAAGTTAGCGGCTTCTCTCTCGACTTCGCCGGTGCAGTTCTTCACAGATAATTCTACTGTCGCCGCTGCAGCCCAAGAAGACTCTTCTTCAGCTCTTCAGTTAATTCCCTGGAATATAAGAGGGCACATTGCAGATTTTCGTCTTCAAGTGAAGGACCTTCTTTTCTCTGCACACCATGTTTCCAGGGAGTTTAACTGTGTCGCTCATGATTGCGCACAACAAGCCCTCCAATCCTCTGCATTAGGGTTCATCAGTTCGTGCAGGAACGAAGCTCATGACAACAATATGTGCCCAGTTGTCTCTGTGATTCAATCCCTCAGACGGCTCGGCAATGTAATCACCGCTGTAAGCTGTTTATGAGCAATGAAACAGACACCTCGGTGTCGCAACTTGTACAAAAAAAAGAGTAGCACTAGCAACCTATATCTATCGGCCAACACTTCATGTAGCTCAGTTTTATCTTCCCGTGCAATCCATTTCTTTAGTTGCTTTTGTGCTAGCTTAGCTAGCTAGCCCTTCCATTTGTTGTGTGTGCTTTTCCGACCATCGGCTTCGGCCGTCTATCTGTGCCGCGCCCGTTGCACATCTGAACGGCCCCTTTCGTTCCGCTACAGTCTCGTCTCTGTCTGTGCTAACTCTTTTTTTTATGCCACCGCCATCCCAAATTTATCGCTTCGCAACGTCCACCCATCAACCATGTTCGGGCGCCATCCAACGACGACAAGATCGCCACTGGCGGCCCCAAAGACCAAGGCCATGCAACGACAAGATCGACTTTCACGATGCTATAAATAGTTTTATTAAGTTAATATATCAAATTCAGGGACATAAGAGACATGTCACGACCCACCTCAGCAAATAAGTCAAAATAGTATAAGCCCAAAAGAAGTCTCCCGTCAGTTTCTAAGAGCTTTTGTACTGCAGTTTCTCCCCACCGGAATTGTAACACCTGGGGTGTTACCCTAATAGAGAGTTGTTTGTTTTCTTTTTTGCTTGCATCATATGCATCACATTGCATTGCACCATGTTTGCATCACAACTGAAAATTCAAAACAATTTAAACTTTCACTCCTTGCTCAAAATTTCCAACTTCAAACTTGCAAACTAAACCACTCGTTTGTTTTTCAATAGTTTGAAATTGTTTTAATCAAATTGTCTGTTAATAAAAAAATTTCCTTTTGTTAAAACCCTAAAGGCAATTCAAAAATTCAAAGCAACTCAATCCTACTTATCATATTTTCAATGTGGGTTTAAAAAAATTAAAATTTTGCAAACAAATTAAATTAAATGATGCTTGCAAAATTTCTTGAGCTTATTAAATAAAACTTTGCTTATTTCCAAAATTTCCAAAATCAAACCTTATTTTGAATTCAAATAACAAATTGGAAATCAAATTAATACTCTAAAATTTGAAGTTAATGTTAACATTACTTTTAATTGATGTCTTGCAAATTAACAAAATTTATTTATAAAATAAAAAGAAAACCCTAACCCTTTTCTATCTCTCTCTCCCTTTTATCCTTTACAAAAAAAAATCAAAAGGAGAAAATAACCAAATGGAGGGAGGCAGCCAGCCCAACTGTTTTTTTTTCCTCAGCCCATCTTTTTCCCTAGCCCACCTTCCCCTTGCAGCCCACGCAACCATCTTCTTTGTACGGACAGCTGCTGTCGCTGTCATCTCCACGCACCACCGCAGGATCCTTCTCCCCCCCCTCCGATGCTGCTCCGTACCAAGCCCTAGCCCCAATAAAACCACCTGCCTACTCTCTGCGTGCCCTAACCCTAACCACTACCCCTCTCCCCGCCTCGGCGCCTACCTTCTGCACTCCCTTCCCTTCTGAACCCTGAACCGCACCTCATCCGTGAGCTCACCGTCAGACCGCCGTCGCCGTCGCCCCGGACATCCTCGAGACGGGCCAGCCACGGGAATGGAGCCGTGGTGGCTCCGTCCATCTCCCCGTGTCCTCGCCGGTTGCTGGGAGCCGCCGTGGGGGGAGCGCCGTCGCCGGAAGGCCCCGCCGCTGCAGCACGTCGACGTCATCCCTCGTCGTCACCTGCTGCTTCGACGACTGCCGCTGGTAAGGCCCTCCGCTCCTCCGTTTTTCCCTCGCATCAGGCGCTCGCAACCCTGCCCACCCGCGCGCACGCACCACCCACGCAAATCGCCGCCGGTCGAGCTCACCGTGGTGGCTTCTGTCCGTCGATCGCTGCTTGTTTCCGTCAGGAACAGAGAGCATCGCTAGCAAAATTCAGTTAGCGGTAGTTGTTTACCACTTCTTCTTTCAGTTTCGTGTAACATCACAAACTCAGCGCAGCGCACTGGTGTCGTTCTTTGCGCGCTCGCTTCAGGTCCCGGGATCGACCCCTGGGGGAGGCGAAAACCCCACCTTTTTGGTCTTTTCCGTGCGCCCGCAGCTGGCCCCACCGGTCAGCGACCGTGGTGGCCAGCGTGGCCTCCCCGCGCTTCGTCAGCACCCGCGTGGCGCTAGGGCCCGCAGGTCAGCCGCTGTGGCTGGCTCTGCCCTCGGTGAACCCGTCCCAGATCCAGATCTGGATCCGGATCTTTGCAGAGAGGCCCCTGCCTCCACTTTTCTTTCGCAAATCAGTCCCTATCTTTTGCAAAATAAACCCTCAACTTCAAATGCTCCTAATTTTCAAACCACAAATCCAAATGACACAAATTTTATATGTATCCCAAGCAAAATTTCCTGAACTTTTCAAATATGCCATTTGTTTTCTGTTTTGCACAATTCAAATTGTTTCAAATTTCAAATTCAAACAATTCTCTTCCAATTTGGTTAATTCCATAATTAATTCATAAATAATTCAAATAACACAAATCAAATATGTTTTTCAGTCCAAATTCAATGTACTTTCTGTTTATCAACTTTGTTTTGCAATTTGGGCAATTAAAATTAATGTTATTTAATAATCCTTAAATTGGTTAATTAAAATGGCAAAATTAATAACTCTCAAATGGTTGCTCCAAATTAAATACTCAAAACATGTTTTTCATCCAAAATCAAATGCCACACTTGGATATCAACTTTGTTTGCTGGTTTGCAACAATTAATTTGAATAATTGTTTCACCTCCTATTTAATGCAATTTAAATTACCAAAATTCATAACTAATTCATTCTTAATCCAATAAATGCAAATAAAATATGTTTTCCATGCTATTTCAAATAACCTTTTCAAATATAAATTTTGTTTCATGGTTTGAATAATTTAAATTGCCTAAATAATTTAATCCTTGTTTAATTCATTTAAATTTTGCTAAAATCATAACTTGCTCAATATAAAATATTTTTGAACATGCAAAATATGTTTTCAAACCATCAAAGTCTAACCTTTTCAATTATGAATTTGAATTTATGTTTTGAACAAATAAAATCCAAATAATATTCACACTTGAATTAAATTCAATTAAAACTTGTTTAATCTTGTTTAATTCATAATTAAATCATTGTAATTCCTTTTTCAATAATTGAAACATGTAATCCACCTAAAATTTTGTGTTCTAATCAAATATGAACTTTGTCATCTGTTTTGAACAATTTAACTTGATGAAAACAACCAAATGCTTGTGTGACACCTTTAAGTAACCAAAATTCCCAAAACTTAATAAGTGAATTTCTAAATGGGTAAACCTTATTTCCAACTGGTTCTATTGTTGTTATTTTGTTGTTTTCCTCATCCATGCATCATGATAATCCACCTTCACCTGTTGATTAGTTGGAAAACAAATAATCTAACCAAAATTCATGGGCTTTTCATATGCAACTCAAATTGCATATGGGTCCATTTAAATCTGTTTATCTTGTCAACTAGTTTACCTTGATGCATCCTTAAACTTGTCATGCATCCATATCTTGATCATGCTGGATCTTTTGCCGTAGTAGTAATTGTTGCATCCGGTGTTTGTTCGAGGTTCGTTGCTTCTTCCCGGATAGGACGTTGAGATGATGTGAGCAACGACAAGTTCTGCTACCTTGCGGGATTCCAGGCAAGTATACTCACTTGCTGCCAAATGGCTGCCTTTCATCACTTGTTACCGATTCTTTCCGTTGTTCTTATTTTAGCCTGTTGATACGATGCTTGTGTCTCGATCCTATCGTATGTTTACCTTGCAGCCATGATATAGCCTTTCCTTCCACTTCCTATTAACTGTTGATTGTTTACCTCGTTGGCCTTCGTGTCGTAGCTGCATGCTTAGGGTTGCTTTTGCTCGAGTCTGTTGTCGGTTACTTCTTTTACTATTATTATCGTTCTGGGGGCTCGATGTTAATCAATCAATCCTGTTAATGCTAATGGTAATAATAATTTGATGATAAGGCACCGGCAGGAGGCCCTTTGTGGTTTTGAGGCCTGCTAGTGTCGACCCTAATAGGAAAAGGGTCTTGTCTACTGATCCATGATGAGCGCACTACCCGCATGTGGGAAGCGAGTATGGGCGCCCCCCTCAATTTGATTCGATTCGCATCTCGTCCAAATCGCCTCATTTAGTTCGGGTTTTCCATTTGCTGCATGCATGATCTTGCGAGCCCTTGGTACCCGGGTGGAACTTTCGTAGTCGGCATATAGGGGGACACGGTCTTAGAGTGCTATGAGGGTCCATTTTCTTCTGGGCTCGATTAGCCGTGCGCCCAAGGTGCTTTGGGCTTGATGCGAAGAAGAGTTGAGTTGTGTAGAGTACCTCGCTTGGTGGGTTGATCCCCCGTCTGGCGGGTTATTCTTGCGTGTACGGCCAAATTGGTGCAACCCTGCAGGGATAATCTTCTCGAGAAGCCGTGTTTTCCGCGGTTATGGATTACTTGGTGAAAGTACTGGCTAACAAGTACTCAGGACAACTTAAACCTAATGAATAACAACCTTACACCCAATGGTTAACAACTTGACTAGTAATAGGCTTATTGACACAATAATCTGAACCATCATTAATCCAACTGTGTGAGTTATCCTCGGATTGCTTCTTCGGATAAGGGGCGAGATCCAGGATGGGTTTGTTTGAAGTTATCTTTCAGTTGGTTACAATACTTGATCTTATCTTCTTTCTGTTAGCCGGAAGTTGTAGTATCTCTCTGTAGTTGGTTAGTGCAGCCCGCTGCCGCTTATTTGCAATAACCCCTTCCTTTCCGTTGATCCCAAAGTATTTGTATCTTGTGATGACTGGTTACGCCGGTATCTTGTGAGTATGGGTTTATCCACTTGCCAGTACTTAACCGTACTGACCCACGAATTCTTTTTCGTGGCTGCATATTCAATATTGCAGTCAACAGGTTTGAAGTCTGACGACGTTAGCTTGGGAATCCCTCCGGCTTGGTTTGGGCAGGGATTGGACGCTCTCGGTTATCTTCAGGACTCTTAGTCCAATTTGGATCTTGTCCGTAGACGGACGATATGTTGTTTCTTCCGCTGTTATTTGGATCTTTGTATGGTATCAGTTGTATCCTTGACTCGTTTGAGTCATCTTGTATCTATCTGTTTCTGTTGTAATTGTGGAATATTCGAGAACTGTTGTAATGTTATCATAAGTGGCAACCTGGAATCGGTTATTATGCGGAT
Organism: Alopecurus myosuroides; assembly: GCA_028641055.1. NCBI lineage: Eukaryota > Viridiplantae > Streptophyta > Magnoliopsida > Poales > Poaceae > Alopecurus > Alopecurus myosuroides. Next base: position 383,516,559 of record CM054058.1, read on the forward strand.
TTGGCGGAAATGCTGAAATCTGCATAGTGCCCGATCTCGGGGCGTCACAAATGGTATCAGAGCCTTGATTCTGATTCCCGAGATTGTTTCGATACGAATGGTTATCGAAGCAACGGGTCTGCAAAGCCTGTAGGATAACCTCGCTAACGGTCGTTGTTTCTAGAGTGTCAAAAACTATTTCTGCTAAACTATTTTGGAAAAAAAAACATCTCAATAGGATTCTTGTTTTCTCCTTATCCCTATTCTATTTCCCCTCCCATCTTATTTGTTTTGGAGTCTCCCCCTCTTGTATATCTTTCAAAGTGTTAGGATCCTACGTGGGTGGGGGTTTTCTGAGCCTTTAACCTAATAGGTTCGATCATCGGAAGATTCCTGGTGGAAGAACATCGTCGTCACTCCGAGCAAGAATCCCTTGTTAGTGGTGTCGAGAAGCCCTTGTTAGTGGTGTCGAGGAGATCAACTGGAAGCACGAAGAATCGATAGTCGAACTTCTTTCCCCTCCCGGGTTAGCAGGTGGATTGCGAGGGCGCAATCCCTTGTTAGTGGTGTCGTCTGTAACACCTGGGGTGTTACCCTAATAGAGAGTTGTTTGTTTTCTTTTTTGCTTGCATCATATGCATCACATTGCATTGCACCATGTTTGCATCACAACTGAAAATTCAAAACAATTTAAACTTTCACCCCTTGCTCAAAACTTCCAACTTCAAACTTGCAAACTAAACCACTCATTTGTTTTTCAATAGTTTGAAATTGTTTTCATCAAATTGTCTGTTAATAAATTTTTTTGCTTTTGTTAAAACCCTAAAGGCAATTCAAAAATTCAAAGCAACTCAATCCTACTTATCATATTTTCAATGTGGGTTTAAAAAATTAAAATTTTGCAAACAAATTAAATTAAATGATGCTTGCAAAATTTCTTGAGCTTATTAAATAAAACTTTGCTTATTTCCAAAATTTCCAAAATCAAACCTTATTTTGAATTCAAATAACAAATTGGAAATCAAATTAATACTCTAAAATTTGAAGTTAATGTTAACATTACTTTTAATTGATGTCTTGCAAATTAACAAAATTTATTTATAAAATAAAAAGAAAACCCTAACCCTTTTCTATCTCTCTCTCCCTTTTATCCTTTACAAAAAAAAAATCAAAAGGAGAAAATAACCAAATGGAGGGAGGCAGCCAGCCCAACTGTTTTTTTTCCTCAGCCCATCTTTTTCCCTAGCCCACCTTCCCCTTGCAGCCCACGCAACCATCTTCTTCGTACGGACAGCTGCTGTCGCTGTCATCTCCACGCACCACCGCAGGATCCTTCTCCCCCCCCCCTCCGATGCTGCTCCGTACCAAGCCCTAGCCCCAATAAAACCACCTGCCTACTCTCTGCGTGCCCTAACCCTAACCACTACCCCTCTCCCCGCCTCGGCGCCTACCTTTTGCACTCCCTTCCCTTCTGAACCCTGAACCGCACCTCATCCGTGAGCTCACCGTCAGACCGCCGTCGCCGTCGCCCCGGACATCCTCGAGACGGGCCAGCCACGGGAATGGAGCCGTGGTGGCTCCGTCCATCTCCCCGTGTCCTCGCCGGTTGCTGGGAGCCGCCGTGGGGGGCGCGCCGTCGCCGGAAGGCCCCGCCGCTGCAGCACGTCGACGTCATCCCTCGTCGTCACCTGCTGCTTCGACGACTGCCGCTGGTAAGGCCCTCCGCTCCTCCGTTTTTCCCTCGCATCAGGCGCTCGCAACCCTGCCCACCCGCGCGCACGCACCACCCACGCAAATCGCCGCCGGTCGAGCTCACTGTGGTGGCTTCTGTCCGTCGATCGCTGCTTGTTTCCGTCAGGAACAGAGAGCATCGCTAGCAAAATTCAGTTAGCGGTAGTTGTTTACCACTTCTTCTTTCAGTTTCGTGTAACATCACAAACTCAGCGCAGCGCACTGGTGTCGTTCTTTGCGCGCTCGCTTCAGGTCCCGGGATCGACCCCTGGGGGAGGCGAAAACCCCACCTTTTTGGTCTTCTCCGTGCGCCCGCAGCTGGCCCCACCGGTCAGCGACCGTGGTGGCCAGCGTGGCCTCCCCGCGCTTCGTCAGCACCCGCGTGGCGCTAGGGCCCGCAGGTCAGCCGCTGTAGCTGGCTCTGCCCTCGGTGAACCCGTCCCAGATCCAGATCTGGATCCGAATCTTTGCAGAGAGGCCCCTGCCTCCACTTTTCTTTTGCAAATCAGTCCCTGTCTTTTGCAAAATAAACCCTCAACTTCAAATGCTCCTAATTTTCAAACCACAAATCCGAATGACACAAATTTTATATGTATCCCAAACAAAATTTCCTGAACTTTTCAAATATGCCATTTGTTTTCTGTTTTGCACAATTCAAATTGTTTCAAATTTCAAATTCAAACAATTCTCTTCCAATTTGGTTAATTCCATAATTAATTCATAAATAATTCAAATAACACAAATCAAATATGTTTTTCAGTCCAAATTCAATGTACTTTCTGTTTATCAACTTTGTTTTGCAATTTGGGCAATTAAAATTAATGTTATTTAATAATCCTTAAATTGGTTAATTAAAATGGCAAAATTAATAACTCTCAAATGGTTGCTCCAAATTAAATACTCAAAACATGTTTTTCATCCAAAATCAAATGCCACACTTGGATATCAACTTTGTTTTCTGGTTTGCAACAATTAATTTGAATAATTGTTTCACCTCCTATTTAATGCAATTTAAATTACCAAAATTCATAACTAATTCATTCTTAATCCAATAAATGCAAATAAAATATGTTTTCCATGCTATTTCAAATAACCTTTTCAAATATAAATTTTGTTTCATGGTTTGAATAATTTAAATTGCCTAAATAATTTAATCCTTGTTTAATTCATTTAAATTTTGCTAAAATCATAACTTGCTCAATATAAAATATTTTTGAACATGCAAAATATGTTTTCAAACCATCAAAGTCTAACCTTTTCAATTATGAATTTGAATTTATGTTTTGAACAAATAAAATCCAAATAATATTCACACTTGAATTAAATTCAATTAAAACTTGTTTAATCTTGTTTAATTCATAATTAAATCATTGTAATTCCTTTTTCAATAATTGAAACATGTAATCCACCTAAAATTTTGTGTTCTAATCAAATATGAACTTTGTCATCTGTTTTGAACAATTTAACTTGATGAAAACAACCAGATGCTTGTGTGACACCTTTAAGTAACCAAAATTCCCAAAACTTAATAAGTGAATTTCTAAATGGGTAAACCTTATTTCCAACTGGTTCTATTGTTGTTATTTTGTTGTTTTCCTCATCCATGCATCATGATAATCCACCTTCACATGTTGATTAGTTGGAAAACAAATAATCTAACCAAAATTCATGGGCTTTTCATATGCAACTCAAATTGCATATGGGTCCATTTAAATATGTTTATCTTGTCAACTAGTTTACCTTGATGCATCCTTAAACTTGTCATGCATCCATATCTTGATCATGCTGGATCTTTTGCCGTAGTAGTAATTGTTGCATCCGGTGTTTGTTCGAGGTTCGTTGCTTCTTCCCGGATAGGACGTTGAGATGATGTGAGCAACGACAATTTCTGCTACCTTGCGGGATTCCAGGCAAGTATACTCACTTGCTGCCAAATGGCTGCCTTTCATCACTTGTTACTGATTCTTTCCGTTGTTCTTATTTTAGCCTGTTGATACGATGCTTGTGTCTCGATCCTATCGTATGTTTACCTTGCAGCCATGATATAGCCTTTCCTTCCACTTCCTATTAACTGTTGATTGTTTACCTCGTTGGCCTTCGTGTCGTAGCTGCATGCTTAGGGTTGCTTTTGCTCGAGTCTGTTGTCGGTTACTTCTTTTACTATCATTATCGTTCTGGGGGCTCGATGTTAATCAATCAATCCTGTTAATGCTAATGGTAATAATAATTTGATGATAAGGCACCGGCAGGAGGCCCTTTGTGGTTTTGAGGCCTGCTAGTGTCGACCCTAATAGGAAAAGGGTCTTGTCTACTGATCCATGATGAGCGCACTACCCGCATGTGGGAAGCGAGTATGGGCGCCCCCCTCAATTTGATTCGATTCGCATCTCGTCCAAATCGCCTCATTTAGTTCGGGTTTTCCATTTGCTGCATGCATGATCTTGCGAGCCCTTGGTACCCGGGTGGAACTTTCGTAGTCGGCATATAGGGGGACACGGTCTTAGAGTGCTATGAGGGTCCATTTTCTTCTGGGCTCGATTAGCCGTGCGCCCAAGGTGCTTTGGGCTTGATGCGAAGAAGAGTTGAGTTGTGTAGAGTACCTCGCTTGGTGGGTTGATCCCCCGTCTGGCGGGTTATTCTTGCGTGTACGGCCAAATTGGTGCAACCCTGCAGGGATAATCTTCTCGAGAAGTCGTGTTTTCCGCGGTTATGGATTACTTGGTGAAAGTACTAGCTAACAAGTACTCAGGACAACTTAAACCTAATGAATAACAACCTTACACCCAATGGTTAACAACTTGACTAGTAATAGGCTTATTGACACAATAATCTGAACCATCATTAATCCAACTGTGTGAGTTATCCTCGGATTGCTTCTTCGGATAAGGGGCGAGATCCAGGATGGGTTTGTTTGAAGTTATCTTTCAGTTGGTTACAATACTCGATCTTATCTTCTTTCTGTTAGCCGGAAGTTGTAGTATCTCTCCGTAGTTGGTTAGTACAGCCCGCTGCCGCTTATTTGCAATAACCCCTTCCTTTCCGTTGATCCCAAAGTATTTGTATCTTGTGATGACTGGTTACGCTGGTATCTTGTGAGTATGGGTTTATCCACTTGCCAGTACTTAACCGTACTGACCCACGAATTCTTTTTCGTGGCTGCATATTCAATATTGCAGTCAACAGGTTTGAAGTCTGACGACGTTAGCTTGGGAATCCCTCCTGCTTGGTCTGGGCAGGGATTGGACACTCTCGGTTATCTTCAGGACTCTTAGTCCAATTTGGATCTTGTCCGTAGACGGACGATATGTTGTTTCTTCCGCTGTTATTTGGATCTTTGTATGGTATCAGTTGTATCCTTGACTCGTTTGAGTCATCTTGTATCTATCTTTTTCTGTTGTAATTGTGGAATATTCGAGAACTGTTGTAATGTTATCATAAGTGGCAACCTGGAATCGGTTATTATGTGGATTTGGCGGAAATGCTGAAATCTGCATAGTGCCCGATCTCGGGGCGTCACAGGAATCTATAAGCAGGCTTATGCATAAGCATAAGCCCAAAAGAAGTCACCAATATTCCCGTTCGCGCACGCGCCTCATCCTCATGATGTCCCCGACTGACAGAATCAGTGCGGGGCGCCGCCCTTCGCGACTGGCCTGCTGGCCGCCTCTCGGGCGGCGAGCGCACCGCCATATGCTCCTCGTCCTCTGCCACCGTCTTCGAGAACCAATTCGGCTCCGACATCCCTCCACGCCTCCCCACACCTCATCGATCCGCACTGGAGCCTCCACCTGCCCGCATCGTCCAGCCTTGTCTAGTACCTTCTAGGACGCTCATAGTGTCGTCCTGCTACTCAAGTGTTTTATTAATATGAATTTTGGAGTCACCTTGTCCCGCGGTGTGAAGGTGACAGTGTGCACATCGTGTGTGTCTCCTCTATGAATTGTGGTGTTTGTCTAGTACCTTCTAGGGTGCTCATTGTGACAGCATGGGGTTAGCTAGACATGGAATGCTTACTTTAAGGAATGCTTTTTGCAGCCCTACAGAATGATTAGTGTTTGTTGTCCAACTAGAGAGGGTTAAGAGTAGCATAGTGAAGAGAAGATATTTAGTTATTCAATTATGTGATCATTGTTGAGAGTGTCCACTAGTGAAAATAAGATTCCTAGGCCTTGTTTCGAAGCATTGAAACACCGTTTTCCACTTGTTCTGCTACATGTTTGCTTGCTACCATATTTATTTCAGATTGCTATTATTACTTATAACCATCCATATTACTCGCATTTCTCTATCTCTTCGCCGAACTAGTGCACCTATATACCTGACAAGTATATTGGGGATTTTGGGGACACAAGAGACTTCTTGTATCTTAATTGCAGGGTTGCTTGAGAGGGATATTTTTTTACCTCTACCTCCCTGAGTTCGATAAACCTTGGGTCATCCACTTATGGGAAACTTGCTGCTGTTCTACAAACCTATGTACTTGGAGTCCCAACACTGTCTACAAGAATAGAAGCGTGCGTAGACATCACCTGCACATAACATAACCAAAATACTTTGTCCCAACGGTACAGTGAGGTGTCAATCTCACCAGTCTTGCTGAAAACAAAGATTAGACGTATAGTGTGGAAAATGGTGTATGCTTGCAGTAAGTAAAGAAAGTAGGAAATTGTAGTGGTTTGTTTAACATTGTAGGAAAATGGACCGGGGTTCATAGGTTCACTAGTGGTGTCTCTCCATAAAAGATAGCATGCCGGGTGAACAAATTAGAGTTGGGCAATTGACAAATAGAGGTTGCACTGTAGTGCACATTCATGACATGATGACTACAATGATATTTAGTGCGGTCATTACAACAATATACATAGAATGTAATCCAACTACATCTATGACTAATAATCCTCCCTCAAGTTATCATCCGAACCCCCTTAGGTATTAAGTTGCAAGCAACAGATAATCACATTAAGCAATGCGTGTAATGTAAGCAATGATTGTGCACGCGGGCACTCACACCGCTGTTTTCTCCCTAGTGGCAACAACACATCCTCCCCCGTCACGTTTCTGTCACTCGAGCACATGCGAAAAGGAGGCATGAACCCAACTATCGAGCATAAATACTCCCTCTTGGAGTCACTAGCAACTACTTGGCCAGAGCAACCACTAGCAACGGAAAGCATGCAAGATCACATATAACATATGCAATGAATACTATAATCAACTTGGCATAAGTTAAATATTCATCGGATCCCAGCAAACACAGCACATGGAATTACATAAGAACAATCTCGATCATGTTAGGCAGCTCACGATATCTAAACATTGAGGTATAGGAGGAGAAGACAACCATCTATCTACTGTTATGGACCCGTAGTCCAAGGATGAACTACTCACGCATCACTCCGGAGGCAGGCATGGTGATGAAGAGGCCTCCGGTGATGATCTCCTATCCGGCAGGGTGCCGGGAGACAGCTTCAGAACCCCCTAATCAAGGGTTGACGACGACGGCGGCTGCGAAACTTTTCGGGGATTTTTGATCAGGTGCCTAGGGTTTTCCTTCGGAGGGGAATAAATAGGCGAAAGGGCAACGTTGGTGGGCCACCAGGGTGGCCTCACCACCCCCAGGCGCGGCCAAGGGAGGCCCGCGCCTGGCTATGGTGAGGTCCCCCCTGGTGCCCGTCTTCGACTCCTCTTCGGACTTCTGGATGCTTCCGGGGAAAATAGGAACTTTGGGATTTGTGGGGTCCAATTCCGAGAATATTTCCAGAACAACTTTTCTGAAATAAAAAACAGCAAAAAACATGGAACTGGTACTTGGCATCTTGTTAATAGGTTAGTCCCGTAAAACGTGTAAAAATGCTATAAAGAAGGGAGAAAACATGTAGCAATTGGCATAATATCAACATGGAACATCAAAAATTATAGATACGTTGGAGACATATCAAACAACTTGCCTCTATTGCTCTTGCTCCTAAAGATGCTTTGCAGCAATATATGGAGGACCATGAGAGTGAGGTCTTTATGGAAGAAATAAATGATATTGACGATATTCTTCTTCGTCAACCGGGGATACTGAAACATAATTTACCTGTGAAAGACTTGGGTACCACATTACCACCCAAGGAGGATCCTGTTTTTGATTTAAAATCTTTTCCTGATGATCTTAAATATGCTTATATTGATGATAAGAAAATATAACCTATTATTATTAGTGCTAAACTTCCAGGTGAAGAAGAGGAAAGATTATTGGGAATATTGAAGAAACACCGTGGAGCTATTGGATACTCTTGATGATTTGTAAGGAATCTATCCCTCTATATGTCAGCATGTTATTAATATTGAACTTGATGCAAAGCCAGTAGTTTAACATCAATGTCGTTTAATTCCTAAGATCAAGAAAGTGGTAAGAAATGAGGTATTAAAACTCCTTGATGTTGGTATTATTTTTCCTATTGCTGATAGTAGATGGGTGAGCCATGTGCATTGTGTCCCTAAGAAGCGAGGAATGACTGTTGTGCCTAATGAAAATAATGAGCTTATTCCTTAGAGAGTAGTAGTAGGTTATAGAATGTGCATTGATTTTAGGAAGGCTAACAAGGTTACTAAGAAAGATCATTATCCTTTGCCTTTTATTGATCAAATGTTAGAGAGGTTGACTAAGAAAACTCATTTTTTGCTTTCCTGATGGTTATTCTGGGTTTTCTCAAATTGCTGTTAGGATGCAAGATCAATAGAAAACAACCTTTTCTTCTCCTTATGGTACTTATGCTTATATATGTATGACTTTTGCTTTGCGTAATGCTCCTGCTACGTTTCAAAGATGCATGTCTGCTATTTTTCATGGTTTTTGTGAAGAGATTGTGGAAGTATTCATGGATGATTTCTCCATGTATGGAACATCTTTTGATAATTTCTTGCACAACCTTGATAAAGTTTTGCAGAGATGTGAGGAAACTAATCCTGTTCTTAATTGGGAGAAATTCCACTTTATGGTGAATGAAGGAATTGTTCTTGGACATAAAATTCCTGAAAGAGGTATTGAAGTTGGCAGAGCTAAAGTGAAAGCCATAGAGAAAATGCCATGTCCCAGTGATGTTAAAGGTATTCGTAGTGTTCTTGGTCATGCTGGTTTTTATAGGAGGTTTATTAAAGATTTCTCTAAAATATCAAAGCCTCTTACTAATCTTCTTCAAAAAGAGACACCTCCTGTTTTTTATGATGATTGTAAGGAGGCTTTTGAAACTTTAAAGAAGGCGTTAACTACTAATCCTATTGTTCAACCACCTGACTGGAATTTACCTTTTGAAATTATGTGTGATGGTAGCGATTTTGCTGTAGGTGTTGTTCTTGGACAGCGAGTAGATACGAAGTTGAATGTTATTCATTATGCTAGTAAGAATCTTGATGCTGCTCAGAAGAATTATGCTACTACTGAAAAAGAGTTCTTAGATGTAGTCTTTGCATGTGATAAGTTTAGACCTTATATTGTTGACTCAAATGTTACTATTCATACTGATCGTGGTGCTATTAGATACCTTATGGAAAAGAAAGATGCTAAGCCTAGGCTTATTAGATGGGTGCTACTTTTACAAGAGTTTGATTTGCATATTGTGGATAGAAAGGGTGCTGAAAATCATGTTGCTGATAACTTGTCTAGATTGGAAAACATTGCTTTTGACCCTATTCCTATTCATGATAGTTTTCCATATGAAAAGTTGGCTGCAACAAAGGTAAAATCCCAAGATAGTCCATGGTACGCCGATTATGCTAACTTTATTGTTTCAAAGTATTTGCCTCCAACATTTATAGCTCAACAAAGAAGAAAATTCTTTTATGATTTGAGGCATTATTTTGGGATGACCCACATTTATATAAAGAAGGAGTACATGGTATTATGAGAATATGTGTTCCAGATCATGAACAACATGAAATATTGAAAAAGTGCCATGGTAGTGCTTATGGAGGACATCACGCTGGAGATAGAACCGCACAGAAGGTTCTACAATCAGGTTTCTATTAGCCTACTCTATTTAAAGACGCACGTAAATTTATTTTATCTTGTGATGAATGTCAAAGAGTTGGTAATATTTCTAGACGTAATGAAATGCCTATGAGTTATTCTCTTGTTATTGAACCTTTTGATTGTTGAGGATTTGACTTTATGGGTCCTTTTCCTCCTTCGAATGGTTACACTCACATTCTTGTTGTTGTTGATTATGTTACTAAGTGGGTAGAAGCTATACCTACAAAAAGTGTTGATGGCGAGAAATTTTTAAAAATGCGTAAAGATGTTATTTTCCCTAGGTTTGGTGTACCTAGATATCTTATGACGGATGGAGGTTCTCATTTTATTCATGGTGGTTTGAGAAAGACCCTTGCTAAATATGATGTTAATCATAGAATTTCCTCAGCCTATCATCCTCAAACCAGTGGGCAAATAGAATTATAAAATAGAGAAATTAAATCTATCTTGCAAAAGACTATTAATAAATCTAGGAAGACTTGGTCTAATAAGTTGAATGATACTTTATGGGCTTATAGAACTGCTTATAAAAATCATATGGGCATGTCTCCTTATAAATTGATTTATGGAAAAGCTTGTCACTTGCCTTTAGAATTAGAACACAAAGCTTATTGGCCAGTGAAAGAACTTAATAAAGATTTTAAACTTGCTGGTAAGAAAAGAATTCTTGATTTGAATCATCTAGATGAATGGAGATGTGAAGCTTATAAAAATGCAAGACTCTTTAAAGAGAAGGTTAAACAATGCCATGATAGGAGAATTGTTAAAAGAGAGTTTCATGTTGGTGAGAAAGTTCTATTGTATCGGTCTCGTCTCAGATTTTTTGCAGAAAAATTACTTTCGAGATCGGAAGGCCCTTATGTTATTGAAGAAGTGTATCGTTCGGGTGCAATCAAAATTTCTTCCCTCAAAGATAACACTACACAAGTGGTAAATGGGCAAACACTCAAAAATTATATTTCTGCGGATTCTTATGATGAAGATGTTGATGTTATTCAAGAAATTACTCCAGAGAAGTTCATAGAGGGAACATTCCAGAATCTGCAGAGTCTGTTTTGGAGTAGGTAATAGTTCTGTTAAGAAAAAGTTCACGGATTACCTTCCAAGTTATAAATTATTGGTTTTTGGAAAATATGAAAAATATCGAGCCGAAGAAGAGTAGGAGGAGGTGCCTGAGGGCACCATACCATGCGTGGGCGTGGGCCCACCCTTGGCCGCGCCTGGCTATGGTGTGGGAACCCTGGATCCCCTCTCCAACTCCTTCTCGACCTGGACTTTCCTTTTGTTGCGTATGTTTCTGATATTTAACCCCTCGGACCCCCCGAGGTTCGTATATCGTTTTCTCGTCGTGTTTCTGTTTCGACCTGTTTCTGCCAGATCAGTTTTCAGTTTTCGAAGCAACATGGCTTCCGCCAATAACAACAAGGGGAAGGAACCAATGGAAGATGATCTCCAAGGTCCCAAGCGCAAGAACATGGACCAGAGCGTCAAGAGGGAAGCAAAGAGGACGTTATCAAGCAGCGATGGAAGTGTTTCTTCTTGTAGCATGCAGGGACCAAGACCATCAGTTCCGGGCCTCAGCCCCATCCCTGGAGTAGAAGAAGCTCTTCGAGTTGCAAATGAGTTCTGTGAATTTTATCGAGCTTTAAGAACGACAGGTTTCGTGAGATGCTGAAACGTTTTCATGCCTTGCTTGAGAAGAGTGCATGACCACCACCACAAAAAAAAAAATTCGTCACTGGTATTGGCATCCCCTGGGCTTGTTCCAATCTTGGGGGAGTTCTGCGGTATCACATATTTACCTTTTACCCTTTTTACCTTTTAGTAGAGTCATATCATGAGTAGAGAAAATATCATATAGTATGATTTGCAGTATGGAAGTATCACCCTTTAGTTGGTTATCGTTGTATCCCTTGGTTTGAGTTGCCGTAATGAAATATTAATGAGAAGTTTCATCATCTACTTGCTCTACTTTATTTTAGTTTGCAATTTTTGTTATATGGTTGATCTTGGTATTAGTATTGGTATCAATTTTGGAGCTTCAAGTTAATCTAGTTGGTTTTGGCAAACTTAGCATTGGTCAGTAGCAACAATATGTTGAGACTTAAGTAGAAAAGAGGGAGTTGCATGTAGATATATTATTCCATGATCTTTATTTCTTGTTAGCTCATAAGCTTAGTATTCTCAAGTAAGATTGTTTTTAACTTCAAGGAAGATTGCATGATTGGCTTTATCATATATTTATTTGTTTGTTTTACCTAAATTCTTATGCTTGCTAACCAGCCTTGGTAGCCAAAAACCTGTACTGAGAGGGAATGCTTCTCGTGCATCCAAACCTTGAGCCCCAAAACCTTGCCATTTGTGTCCACCGTACCTACCTATATGTGGTAATTAACCGCCACTCCAAGTAAATTGCTTGTGTGCTACTTTTAAAACCATCAAAGTTACACATGTTTTGTGCCCTTGTTTTAGCTCATGAGGACGCAAATAGAGAATCTTTATCTCACTTGTTGATTGGATTTCATACCCTGGACTAGTGGCTTCATCTGCTTATCCAAATGCTAGAAGAGCTGGCAGCGGGGTTCCCAGCCCCAAATAGTAATACAAATTCTCTTCACTATTTTTGCCCCTGATTTATCAGTCAAAGCATAATTGTGTAAACAAAAGAGAAAGAGGGATGACCTTCTATGCCAGTTGCGTCCTTCAATGGGAGCCGCTCTTGTGAAGTCTAGTTGGCTTGTGACGTACTATATTTTATGTTTGCCATTCGTTAACATAATTATACACCTCCCTAAAAATTAGACACTCCTCTATGGTATGTGATTGTTGGCAGACACCCGAGGATTCGGTTAGCCATGGTTTGTGTAAGAAAGGTTGGGAGGAGTGTCAACCATTTTATGCCTCCGTTTAAAAAAATAAAAGATCTAGCACATGAGTGATCCATGCTTCGCTCTGCGAAGGGCCTATCTTTTACCTTTATGTTTAGTGAGTAAACCTACTCCTTTCTATCTTAAGCAAACATTTGAGTTGTTGTGATTCATCCATCTATATGTTGATTTACTCAATCATGTTCTTTATTCTTCCTTGTTTGTACAAATGATTTTATCTGTTTGAATACCACTTTGAAAGTTACCAATGTTTGCAAAGAGATTTTTATAATTGAGCATGATAAACTCGACAATATAAGCTCTAGTATAAACACTCTGACTGAAAGATAAGTACACTGTTAATTGTTCTCTGACCAAGAACGAAGTTTGCCTTTACCAATTTTGATTTCTTTTTGAACCTTTATTGTGATTTCCTCTACTTGTTTCAAGTTTGATTATATGAGAGGAATTTGTTGTCTAAAATGACTTGTTCTTCGTTAGATGTGATGCCTCTTGTCCGTATTTCATTTATCGACACCTCACTCCATAAACCTGTGGTCATGTTTACTGAGTTCAGTTTCGCTTGGGGACAACCGAGGTCTACTCTTGGGGGGGGGGGGTTGATATGTCCATTTTGCATCACTATTTTATATTTTTATTTTCTGTTATTCATCGATATATTTAATGTTATGATGCATCACTTATGTTATTTTATCTTATTTTTTATATTTTATAATTTTTGGAGAATAAACACCGGGACCAGAAATCTGATGGAAAAAGCACCGTCGAGATACCCTAGTTCAGAAGATTTTTTTTTTTTGAATTTTGAGACCGTATGGACAGGCCCTACGGTGTTTTATAGATAATTGTAGAGTCAACCAATGGGTGACCCAAGAGTTACAAGAGTGAGTACAAAAACAGGCGTTTAGGGGGAGAGAAGAGTAAGTACAACCAGGAGGAAGTTAGTGTAGTATGCTAGTGATCCATGCTAACCAACTAGCAATAATGCAAGTTTGAGTCTATATTGGTGAAGCTCCAAATCAAATTTGAATCTGGTCCTCCATTGACCCCATGATGGCTCTATGTGTTGGAAGATGAAATCATTGCGATACTTCCATATATTTCATGTGACGCATGCGATGAAATCATTGAGTCTATATTTCATGGCTCTATGTGTTGGAAGATGAAAAAGGATTCATTGAAGGACTCATTGGTCTGCATGACACGATCCAAACATGGCTTGCTAAGATCCCAGTCGATCCCAATGTGGAGCCAACATCTGGTAGAAAAAGCACATTCAAAGAATAGGTGATCCCTAGTTTCACGTGCACCATCAAAACAAAGGACACAGATCGTGTAGGAGTTGTCATGCCAATGCTTCCTAGCCATAATATCCATCGTGTTCAGTCCGTCCGAAAACAGCAACCAAAGGAAGACCCTGAGCTTTGGGAGGCATTTGGATTTCCAAATCAGACATAACAGCTTGTGGCAAGGCACCTGAGCAAAAAGGAAGGCATGTAGTTTGGCCGAGGTATAAAGTGAACTCTTCCATGGGTAGATGCGCTGGTCCGAGATCTCCTCATCCAATATAGTCCCATGAAGAAGAGATGAAGCCAGCTGGAGCTCCTCAAAGGCCACAACAGAAAGAGCTAAAGCGAAATATTCCGATGATGGTGCAACATTGATCATATTAGCGACAGTGACATCCTCATTGATGACAAATGAATAGAGGTGAGGGAATTGATCCATAATCAAATCCTGCCCACGCCACTGATCTTTCCAAAATAAGGTATCTCAGCCATTCCCAATCAAGACAGTTGTAATTCCACGGTAGAGGTCAAGGAGGTTACATATGTCTCTCCACCAAAAGGATCCAGACCTGTATAAATGTGCACTGGACCAGAAGCAAGGTTAGCTTTGATAAGCTTAATCCATGGTGTATCCACCTGTTGAAAAAACTTGTGAATATGTTTAATCAGCAGTGCCTTGTTTTGCAGTTCCAGATTAATAATTCCAAGACCCCCATGCTTCTTAGGACGACACACCATAGTTCAAGCAGCCAGGGAATGAGGACAGCCAATAGAATAATCTTTAGCCCACAAGCAATGCCGTTGCGCACGATCAATGGTTTTGATTAATGCCTTCGGTAATATCAGTGAGCTCATGTAATGAGAGGGTAGTGATGAGAGAACCGATTGAACTAAAGTCAGGCGACCACCATAATCAAGGAAGCGAGCACAAGCATTAAGACACCGTTCCACCAGATCAGCGAGCGGTGAAATATCTCTAACAGTTGGTCTGGTCGTGCCAAGTGGGAGACCCAAATATGGAAAAGGTAAACTTCCAGGTGCACAACCGAAAGCCGCCGCTAGACCGATTAATTACGACTGAGAGATGTTAATGGGCATCATACTGGATTTGGAGTAATTAATCCGAAGACCAGTGGCTGCGGAGAATTTAGCGAGGATACATCTGAGAACTGCCAGTTGGCGAGGGCAAGCTTGTGCCACAAGCAACGTATCATCAGCGTATTGGACTATCGGAAAATTGGTGCCAGGGATAGCTAATGGAGCAGTGATGTCCCAAATTTCCATTGATTTATTAACCATGGCCTGAAGTAAATCGGCACCATCAACAAATAATATCGGGGAGAGGGGTCCCCTTGACGAACACCACGCTTGCATGCAAATTTTCTTCCTGGTACACCATTTAAGAGATTGAGGAGGTACCAGTATCAAATATCGATTTGATCCAACCAATCCAACGGTCATCAAAGCCCTGGGTACGTAAGATTTTTAGAATAGCCTCGTGCTCTATAAGATCAAATGCTTTCGTGAAATCGAGCTTGATGATAACTGCGCCCTCACCCGTCTGTTTGACTTGATGGATATATTCATATGCCCAGGCAATGCAATCCTGAATAGTGCGAGATTTTAGAAATCCATATTGATTAACATGAACTACTTCAAGTATACGCCGTTGCAATCGATTGGCAAGGATCTTGGTTAATAATTTGAAGCTAGAGTTGAGCAACGAGATGGACCTATAATCATTAGGGCCTTCCGGAGAGCGAGACTTAGGGATTAGTGTAATGAATGCATCATTGATACTTTGGAGATTAACCGTACCATGCCAAAACTCATCACAGAGGCAATAAAAATCCCATTTAATAATAGGCCAGCAAACCTTGATAAATAATCCATTAAAACTATCGGGTCCCGGTGCTTTGTCTGTGGGTAGATCACGGAGAATGTCATCAATTTCATGGTGAGTAAAAGGAACCGTGAGAGAGTCTAGTCCAGCTATTGGCTGAAGTAGTCACCAAGGTCAATATCATGATCAATAGGATTGGAAGTACCCAATCGATCCTTGTAAACCTGCCTAAGAAGGCCAGCCTTTTCCTGATGATCTGAAGCAATGGATCCATCATCACGTAGGAGGGTAGCAATAGCATTGCGACAGTATCTAACCGTGGCCATTGCATGAAAATATGAGGTGTTCTCACTACCAATCTTGGCCCATCTCGTCGTACACCGTTTCCTCCAATAAGTCCTCTGGAAACCAAGTAAACGGGAGCGATGAGTTTTGACGATATCACGAAAATTCCACTCGGTAATATGTAAAACCCTCTGTTCCTCCATCTCATCAAGCCGAAGAATAACTTGATTGCAGTTAGTTACCAATTTATTAATGACTGAGATGCAAGAGCTCCAATTTTTGAGTCATTTGCGAAGGAGTTTGAACTTAGCAGACAAACAACGTGCATTATCTCCAGCGCAATGAATGTTCCATATGTTACTGACCACATAAAAAAAAACCAGGCATAGATATCCAATGATTTTCAAAACGAAAAATCTGAGCTTTTGGTATGTGAGTGCCAATAGAGTCAACGCATGGCACATGATCCGATGTGGGCCTAGCAAGAGGGTGAACCATAGTGTTAGGGAACTGTAGAGTCCAACCAGGTGATGTAAAAAACCAGTTGAGCTGAGCCAATAAAGGATCAGCTTGCATATTCCTCCACGTGTATGCTCGGCCCTTAATAGGTAGCTCAATTAAGCCAAGATAGCTAATGATTTCATTGAATGTCTCAGTATCAGCTATGTTGGCACCTGGTTTATTACGGCTATCTCCGAATCGGTAGAAATTTAAGTCTCCAACAATAAGCCATAAATAATTAATGTCAAAATCAAGGCTAAAAAGCCAAGCGATGAAATTTTGTCGATCGAGCCCAAAGCATAGACCATAAACATTCGCTAGAGTGAACTTATCCATTGTGGCATTGGATGTGAACTCCATAACAATACCAAAAATTTCCTGTTGAATTATGCGGCCCGTGAACAGATTGGAGGCCCATGCCACAAGCAGCCCACCAGAGGCTCCTTCAGATGGGACATATTCAAAATTAGTGCAGCGTTTAGGAACAAAATTCCTCAAAAAACGAAGATCAAGATCACTATTTTTGGTTTCTTGGAAACAAATGATAGAAGAAAGACTTTCCTCAATCTTGCTGTAAATGAGAGGCCATTTCTCGGGGCTATTGATCCCACGCAGGTTGCAACAAAGAACTCTCCAAATTTGAACTAAATTCGCCATGAAAATAAATAATAAGGGACAAAGTGTAGGATAAAAGATGCATAACCCCAGACCAGGAGAGAAAGGTTCCTTAGTGACATAACAAAGTCCAAACGACTGACATAGACAGACGGGGAGGCCCCAGACACTGAAATTGCACAAGGTCCATACTGAACTTAACACAAAATGACAGACACCTAACCTGACATGACTACTGTTTTGGTTTATGAAGGAGATCTTCAGAAATCATCTCTACTGGGATGCCACAGATATCCACGCCAATGGCTTGCATCTCCTGGATCTGCATCACTCTCGGTGTGGCTGCTCTAGAAACAGAAGAGGCACGGCGTCGAGGCTGACTATCTGACAAAGAAATATGCATAAACCCACCGTTAGTGAGCCTAGTTGTACGGAGAACATGAGTAACAACCATAGGAGAGCCATGAATGCAAGCACGTGGGCGAGATCGAGAGTGAGGACAAAGCAAAGTGTTAGACAGTGCAGGAGAAGAAGCATTGATCAGAGGCACAACATCATGGGGGCCCAACTAAACAGGTGCAGTGAGATCATGAGCAGACTGAAAGAGGAAGGAGTTGTAATCATGAGCAACCAGTACCAGAGAGCTGAGCGTTAACTGACCGAGTGGCCACTAAGAGTGCATCACCTGTCCAATACACCATTCCTGCAACAGAGCAAACACCTGCGAAATCACCTGGGCAAAATCCAACTGTGGGCCATTGGCATCCAGAATTGCACGTGTGTACACTTGACGCATCATCCAGCCCAGAAAGGCAAAGAAACATGGAAATTCAGGAATAGCAAGGTTCAGGCTAGCACCACCTGCACGCACAAACACCAAAGTGGAATTGGTTCCCCTACTGAGAAAGTCAGCAGCAGCAGCTTCTATCTCTGCAATGTGGTCATTCCAAGCCGCAATGCCATCATCAGAAATGTTGTCAGGGTCCTCCACACCATCCATCATGGATGGGCCATCATATCCAAAATCCTGACGCATGTTAATACCCCTATAAACAGGAGGAATTTCTGTTCATAGCCTCCATTGACTTGTGCATGTTGATGTTCATAGCCTCCCCCCACCTGGCATCAGCTTGCTGTTGATTGAACTCCTGTAGATTGAGCTGGTACTATTGCATAACCGTGAGGTAAGGCAGATCATATGGATGTGGTGATGCATTCATAGCTGGTGCAGGATCCTTAGTGCTGATGAGTCCCATGCGAGTGTGCCTGCCATTCGGGATATATACTGGAACTGACCATGATATACCATGCCCAGGCATAGTGGATACACGTGTGACAACCAAACCGCAAGGAACAATACATGTCTCTTTGATCAAAGCACACACAAGCACTGTAGACCTACTGTCTTCAGGCCTATGCCACAGCAGTAACTTGCCAAACAGAGAAACTGCCTTGTTTATATAGTGTTCAGTGAGAAATCCGAGGGAAAAGCAAGAAATAGGATCCATGCCTCATACTCAAAAATAGGGAGACGCATGTTAATACCCTCATCATGACGAACAAATGAGTAAGTGGATTCCTCATCCAATGCATGTGGGCTATCCCTAATATACAGATCCCTCGGTTCTGGAGATGCAAATGAGACCCTACCCACCCCAAGTGCAGAAATCTTAGCGTCCGTGATGATAATATGGCCATGCTCAGTGTTAACTAGATCCACGATGGTATCGAGAGTATCCCTGCGCTCATTATCCGAGATGGGGGGTTTACCGTGACAATCGCGTCCTCCTCGTGTGAGAGCGGTGGATCTCCCACCACCAGTATGCTATGCTGGATCCTCCCATCTGGTCCTTGATCAATTCCAGCGTGGGCGGAGACGAAGGGGAATGGACGAACGGGGAAGTTCGCCATGGGTGGATGCTCCGAGGCGAGTGTAGGAGAAGCAGAGGAGGGGGCCGCTGGAACAGAGAGAGAAGGGAACGACACCTTCGAGGAGCCCCTGGGTATAGGAGAGCAAACGGCGGGGATCGATGACGTGGAAAGTGTTGCGGGAGCCAAAACGGCCAGATCCTTAGTTACCATAACGGGTATGTCCTTCCTTTTAATGACCCATGTCTGTCGTTCTTTCCTCTTAATGACCCATGATTGACGCACCCTGCATAGTTTCGTTTGATGACCGAGTTGTTTACATTTATGACACCGAATCTTAGGGCATGCAGCAATAGAATGTCCCTCAAAATGGCAATAATTGCAGAAAATCCTGATCGGACAATTCTTAGCAATATGGCCCCATCCATAACAAGCGGTACATTTAATATTATTGTTGCAAGATTTTCGGACGTGACCCAGCTCTAGGCAGCGAAAACAACATCGAAGGGGTCCCATCATAGAGGGATGCATGAAAGGTCTTAAGGGTCAACTCTATAATTCTTTCTCCTTGGTAGTAGACGTGACATCGCAATCCACACATCGAAAACCAAGAATTTGACAATGGGGGCATATACCTAGACATCCAGTCCTAAGATGATCGTGTAATCTACAGCGTGAGCATCGGCCTAGAAATTCAAAAACCAGATCCTTCGGTGGGAGAATAGGGAGAGATAAAACTTTACAAATATCTTTCTCCGAAATCCTGCAGCTCTATAATCTTCCAAATCCTCAAGCAAGGAAGGAGACAAATTTTCCGCACAAAATTATGTGAATAAATCGGATCACGGCATAAATGTTGATTGAGCGAATCAATGGGTACCTCAAAGTTGCCAAAATGAATAGTCCCCGGAGAAAAGCTCACCGGCGGTGAGGTTTCATGGTTATCAAGAGAACTAACTTTTTTAGCCATTGTATCTTCCAATGAGTCATGCGAAACCTTAACAAAACCAAATTTGTCTAGCTCTAGCACCGATGAGTGATCATTCTTGGATCCATCCCGCAGCAACTCTAGGTTGTGGCGTACACGCGAGGGGGCACGTTGGGAGACAACCAAATTTTCAGTGGAAGAATACCATGAAGCCTCCGATACATTGTAAAACCCAGTGGTGCTAGGATGTTGCCCACGTAAGATAGTGAAATGGCAAACAAAATCAAGCCAAACACGATCACGTGGCTCATAGATGAAGTGACCCACATGACTAGATGCCGCCGAAAAACGAAATCTTCGATCAGAAAGTTGAAAAACTTTGAGTCCCAAACGGTCACCTCCAATGCAAGATTGAAGAGCCAATCCAACAGATTCCTCAGAGAGAGCAAAAGAGGACGAGGAGAATGATACCACAAGAAAAAAAATTCCTTGGTACCAAGGGAAGGAGAGAAATGGACCGATGATCCAAACTTGTTACGCACCTGTTTCTCCATGGCAAGGCCGGGAGAGAAATCTTAATGCAGAAGGGCATCCATCTTGGTGATCTAGAAGCCATTGGAGGGGGTGGCCGAGGTTGGGTTGGGGAGGGGGAGGTGGGAGAGGAGAGCCATTGTCGGTATCGCCATCCTATTTTAAAAGATCAGAAGAAGAGCGGGGATACCGGAGGAGTCTTAGAAGTTCCGAGGAGGAAGTCAGACAGAAGGGCACCCGGAGGGGGGGCCACCTGGGGCCCACACCACCAGGCGGCGCCCCCCCTCTGGCCGCGCCTGGGGGTGGTCTAGCCCCCTTGGTCCACTCCTGGGTGCCCTCTTTCAAGTACTTGACCCCGAGTGAACCCTAAGCCCCAGAACATCATCGAAGAAATATTCCGCCGCCGCCTCGGGGCAGAAAACAACAGAGAGAGAAAAGCTCTCCGGCAGGAAGAAATCTGCTGGGGAAATTCCTCCCCGGAGAAGGGGAATCATCACTATCGTCACCGTCATCGCTCTGGGCATCATCAAGATCGTCATCGTCCACCGTCATCCTGCTGTAACAATTAGGGATCTTTATCGTTGCTTGTCACTAGATCTCTGTCCCGGTGTGGATTACTTGTTAGTAGTTGATACTTGTGAGATTTATCGGTGTTTACACTTTATGACCAGATTGTTATCATCCATCATATCACCTTTGATTATGATCCGTATGATGTCTTGCGAGTAGTTCGTTTAGTTCTTGAGGACATGGTGAAAGTAATGTATGGGCACCTAGAGGGGGGTGAATAGGTGCTACGACCAATTTTAATTTTTCTACAAGTTTAGGCTTGACATAAAGGTAAATTCTCTAGATAATGCAACTATGGTGAATTTACCTATATGACAAGGATAACAAGAAACACAATGCAAGTACAAGTAAAGGAGGAAGGGAACGAGGTAACCGATATGAAGCACGCGGAGACACGATGTAATCCCGAGTTCATCCTTGTTAAGGGAGTACGTATCGTTGGACGGGTGTGAGCTTGCCACGAAGGCCTACTCAACGCCACAAA
Source organism: Alopecurus myosuroides (assembly GCA_028641055.1). Classification (NCBI taxonomy): domain Eukaryota; kingdom Viridiplantae; phylum Streptophyta; class Magnoliopsida; order Poales; family Poaceae; genus Alopecurus; species Alopecurus myosuroides. The sequence continues at coordinate 383,538,089 of CM054058.1, forward strand.
GGCCTCACCCTATTATCCAATGAACCCCACCACAAAGGCCTAGTCCACCTTCCACTATTGATCCCCTTTGAGGCGGGAATCGAATCCTTTACAAACAACTCGGGGCAAACACACACAACCAAATTGGGGGCTCCCAACAATATCGAATCACCAAGAGTAGCAAGATGCCTAGGTTCTTCACAAGAGGAAACCCTAGGCTAGATCCCTCAAGCTAATGAGGGGTAAATGAAGAATGGGTCGGTGAACATGTAGATCGGGGCCTTCTCCTTCAATCCTCCAAAGATCAACAAGTTTGGTGGGAGGGATTGGGAGTTAATGCGGATTTGGTGAGCTCTTAAATGCTATTGAATGCTAGAGGGAAGAACTAGAGCTCAAGGAGGATGAGGAGAGGTATTTATGCCCCCTCCTCAAATCTAGCCATTTGGCTGGAAAACAAGTACGGGAATATCCGGTCAGGATATTTCTTCAGATCTGCTTCAAAAAAATTGACCTCAACCGGATATTCCGATTGGCCCGGAATAATCCGGTTGCCTTCTGTCCTGCGCTGGAACCTGATCCGGATATTCCGGTCGCCACGGAATAATCCGGTTCAAATAATCCAGTTAACTTATGTGAGTTCCAACTTCAGTCCTTAGCCGATTTTGAGCAGAATCTTCCTCAACCGGAATATCTGGTACGATATGAATAACCCGGTACCAATATTCCGGCTCTTCTCTGTCCCGAACTGGATAGAAAACATCCTAACAGGAATATCCGGTTTCCCGGAATAATCCGGTAGAATATTCCGGTTCCTCACTGTCCCAAATCACTTACCCCAATCTTCACCGATATTTTCGGTGATCGATGTCGTTGTTAAGGACAACACCTGCACACTAAACACCTCGATAAATAATGTACTTAGTATTGTTAACTAACACACAAAACACCGGGAAAACGAAATGCACTTTCCATCTCCCCCTTTTTGGTGTTAGATGACAATACAAAGATTTGCAAAAAAAAAACCTTGACGAGTACATGTTTGAAACAAAATGGAAATGTCTCCCCCTATCTATATGCACATATTTTGTTTGCCTCAAATGAAAAAATGCAATACTACAAGGAGAGCAATTTCCAATAAGTAGCACACTTGCCAAAGAACAATATAGCCAATATGTTGAGAATAGGAGAAATATATACCTTGTGCGTAGAGATGATAACAAGAATACCCAAGCACAATAAACGATAAAATCCTCAACATATAATAGATAATCCATGATAACCAATAACCAGAGAGATAACCATAATCACCGTAGTCTCACGACACATATCACATAGTTTTAAACGAGACAATAATCAAGCAGCAAATAGTTCACGAATAAGACTAAATGGACACAAGCTCTCAAGAAATGGTAAAAGCATATGCTTGTGCCTGAAACCCATGCAAATACCCGTAGTCCTAATACTACTTCTCCCCCTTTGGCATCGAGACACCAAAAAGGAGATGGGTAGTGGTGCTAGCGTCCCAACAAAGATCTAAGCATCAGAATGATCAGACGACTCTCCAGCTGACGTGTCGGAAGCACCCTCGGCCTCTCTCTCCAGATCCTCGTCCTCATCCTCATCTTCCTCATCACGATCATCTCCGACATGAGCACTAGAAGAAGCAGCTGTGGCACGAAGAGCCTCCTCAATCCGCTCCCAAGGGGTACAGTCTTTGGCAGACCACTGAGAATAGGACTGGGTAACAAGGGGAGCAGGAAGATCACCCGAAGCACCACTCGCATGGTGAAGGATCTGACTCTGAGTGCTAGACATAGTTGTGTCCCTGCGGTAGGCCTGATATTGCTCCTTGTGGATATCCGCCTTCATGCAAAGCACGTTGCACTGAAACCAGGAGAGCTTCCTGACATTGCGCAGAGTGGTGGAAGAATGGGGATCACTAGAAGGGGCCACACCTCCCATAGAGGAACCACCCTCAGAAGGAGGAACATGAGCAGGAACAACCTTCTTCCTCTTGACATACAACCTCTTGAAATTATGTTCTTCCTTTGGCAGCTCATTGAACTCCCTCTTCATAGTGTACTTGATAAGCATCATGCTATATGGTCCATAAGGTATGGTGTTCCCACCAATCATAGCATTGCGCAACTCATGGAAGATAATGTCCATGAAATCCACAGTATAAGAGGCATTAGGATCCTCATCATCCATACACTGCTTAGCCAAAATGAGAAGGTTGCACAATGGACTGGTGAGAGCATCATTGTTACCTCCACTAGGCACCAAGAAGGTCCGGAAGAGGCACACAAGCTGATCATAGAAGGGGAGCAGCCCTTCCAACTTCCCAATAGTGAAACCTGGAACATACATATCTGCCATGGACCTCTCTCGCTGCGGTCTCTGCACATCATGCATACGGTGACCAAGAGGAGGATGAGAGATGTCCGAGTAACCAAGGAGACGACCCAACCTGTGGAATGGGGCCTCACAAGGAGTGGACTGAGTCATCCACTTCAGACCACAAGGAATACTGTTGTCAAACACCACTGTGGACATGAACTGAACAAGAAGCTCGGTGTTGTAGGGGCAGCGGGTCTCTATAAGACTCACAAGACCGAACCTCTCTATGATACTAGAAGAATCAACAAACTCTTCCTTGTCCCTGATCATCTCAAACTTGGTGGGATGCATCTGACGGATGGAAAACTTGTAGTCAGAGTAAATATCCGCATAGATGTAAGACTGCTCCAAGCACCAAAACCTAGCATCCTCACAATCGACATCACATGGAGTGTTGTACCAATCCTTCTGACGGATCTGAGCATAATCATGAGTGGAGATATATGTCTTGTAATTCTGCCTAGGTTCCTTTCCTTTCTTATTCCTTGATGGCTTTGTGGAAAAAGACTTGGCCTTGGCAACAGTTTTCCTTGGAGGGCAAGAGTCACCGGGATCCTCATCACTAGTGTCCTTGTATGAAGGACGCTTGCGAGGGCCCAACTTGTCAGCGTGATAGCTACCTGTGAAGGAGAATCATAGAGGAAGCAATGGGGGTAAGTGCACACATGTCTAACAATGGAGGAATCATACATCAAAACAATAGGGAAGAGTCCATGTTACAATCGAGAAACAATTCTATCTAGGATAAAAAAGTACTTGAGAAATTCGGGACAGAACCTAGCCGGATATTCCGGTTCAATACTGAACCAGATATTCCGACTTCACTGCAGAACACAACCGGATATTCCGGTTCAAAACTGAACCAGATATTCTGAGAGCATGAAAACAGCAGTAGATTGATTCATACCTAGATTTGAAAACTAGATCGGTGACACGTGAATATAACCTATTGTCTCTAGCATGTATAAGATACCCTATGAAACAATCACAACCAAGCATTGGCAAGAAAAGCACGAATCCATGGAGAGGTATGGTTATAGCACCAAGATTCAAAACATTTGAACGTCACCGATGTCCATGGATGAAGATGCTTGGATGGAAATGCTCCCAAGGTGATGGAGAACAAGATCCTGGCAAGAAATCACAAATCTCACGGACGAAGTGGCCCGGGAGGCCAAGAATCAGAGCGGCGGCAAGTTTGTGGAGAAGAGGAGTTGGGGAAGAAAAGGCACGAACTTCCTTTCTCCCCGTGCCCCTCCGAATAAGTGGAGATGCGCCGGACCGGATATTTCGGTTCAAAACTGAACCGGAATTTCCAGCTACCTTCTGATTCGAAACTTCCTAGTTTCAATGGAATGACAAGTGTGCTAGATAGAGTTTGGTTTTTTGGGTAGAAAGGCTTAGGATAGAACCACCAAACTGAAAGTAGTACTTATCTCACTCTATTGCAAGAATCAAACAATCAAAAAGACCAATTGAGAGAGATTTTCCTACAAAAACACTTAGCGAGTGAAAACAAGAGAAATGCAATGAAATATCGAATAAATCCCAACTTAGATCCAACCCTTCACAAAGAAGAGTTTGGTGGCCTAAGCCACCATGTAAGAGATCATGGTATGACACCGCGAAGATATATCTTGGGTGCATGGCCAATACTCAACATTGAAGCTCACAATTCAACATTAGAAAAAGAGAGATAACAATGAATTTTTGCTTTGGTCATAATGGGGGGACGGAGAACCTAATGTGTTAGGATAACACTCCCCCTATGTCAATGCCTACACCTAAACCCCAAACACGTCACAACTATAGGGGTGTGTGCAAGATGTTCAAGTCAAACTCCTAGAATCAATGATATTTAGCTCATTCCTCAAGAACACATATCTTGCATCATCGAGAGGCTTCATGAAGATGTCCGCGAGATTATCCTTGGTGGGGACATATGATAGCTCAATATCACCTCTTGTCACATGATCCCGGATGAAATGGTGACGAATCTCAATGTGCTTCGTCCTTGTGTGTTGCACGGGGTTGTAGGCGATCTTGATGGCACTTTCATTGTCACACATGAGGGAAACCTTCTCCAAGTGAACATCGTACTCTTTGAGGTTTTGCCTCATCCATAGTAATTGGGTGCAAGCACTTGCGGGGGACACATACTCGGCTTCGGCGGTGGAGAGAGATATGCAATTTTGCTTCCTGGAAGACCAACTCACCAAGGACCTACCAAGAAATTGGCAAGCCCCGGAAGTAGACTTCCTACCATCTTGATCACCGGCCCAATCCGAGTCCGTGTAGCCCTTTACAGAGAATTGTTCCCCCTTTGGGTACCACAAACCAAACCTTGAGGTATCAACCAAATACCGAAAGATCCTATGGACCGCCACTAAGTGGCTTTCCTTAGGAGCCGCTTGATACCTTCCACACACACCTACACTCAAAACGATATCGGGCCTAGATGCACAACGGTGAAGCAAAGAACCAATCATAGAACAATACAACTTTTGGTCCACATCTTTATCATCCAGATTGCGCTTGCGGTGGCATTTGACTTGCATAGGTTATGGCTTCATCTTTGCACCTTGGAAATTAAACCTCTTGAGTATGTCTTGGGTGTACTTGGCTTGAGAAATGAAAGTCCCACGAGCCATCTGCTTGATCCCGAAGCCAAGAAAGAATTTAAGCTCTCCCATCATGGACATCTCAAACCTGTCAGTCATAAGCTTTGAGAACTCATTGTTAAAAGTTTGGTTAGTTGAGCCAAAGATAATATCGTCCACATAGAGTTGGCATATGAAAAGCTCTCCCTTTACCCTCTTTGTGAAAAGGGTGGGGTCGATCTTCCCAACTTCGAAACCACGTTCTACCAACAACTCTCTAAGGTGCTCATACCACGCACGTGGTGCTTCTTTAAGTCCATAGAGCGCCTTATCAAGTTTGTATACATGGTTAGGAAAGTTGAGATTCTCGAACCCCGGAGGTTGCTTAACATATACCTCCTGTTTTAGTGGACCATTTAAGAAAGCACTTTTGACATCCATTTGTTGCAATCTGAAATTATGCGAAGATGCATATGCAAGGAGGATACTGATGGACTCAAGGTGAGCCACGGGAGCATAGGTCTCATCAAAGGCAATGCCTTCCACTTGAGTGTAGCCTTGAGCCACCAATATTTCCTTGTTCCTTATGACAATGGCATGCTCATCTTGCTTGTTCTTGAATATCCACTTAGTGCCAATAACATTGTGGCAATCTTTGGGCTTCTCAACTAGCTTCCAAACTTTATTGCGCTCAAAGTTATTGAGCTCATCATGCATAGCTTCAACCCAATCGGAGTCCTCAAGAGCTTCCAACACTTTATTTGGTTCCACCATAGATATGTGAGCTTGATGCTCACTAAAATGTGCCAATTGCCTTCTTGTGGATCTTCGAGCTTGAACATCTTCCAACACTTTGTTATCTTGAGCATCAATTTGCTTCAAATCTCTTCTTATCCTTCTAGCACGACGGGCTTCGATCTTCTCATTATTGCGAGGAGGAATCACTTGATCATTTGGGTCGCCGTCTTGACCAACTTGGCCTTGATCATCATCATAATCATCAACAACAACTCTTTCAACACTACCTTCAACTCGAGGAGAGGAAGATGAGGATGGTTGATCTTGGCCTTGACCTTGACTAGCATGAATGATAGGAGTGGTTACATCTTGCGTAGTGACTTGGTCAATGATAGGAGGGTCTTCAACATGTTCTTGGTTAGGTGCATCACTTAGCTCCTTGGCTTGTTCTTATATTGTAGAGGAGGGTTCCACTTGAGTAGAGCAGAGTCCTTCTCGAGTTGCCATTGAGGGACACTATAACAGCCCAATTTTTGGAAGACAGGAAAATCTTGTTTTTAATAACCCAAAAATCAGGGCCAACAAAAGCTTTTTGATATGTTTGACTAATGCTTGTGTTTCTTTTCTATTTTCTTGTTTGTTTGTGTTTGTGTTTGAGTTTGTTAACAAGTAACATTAAAACATATGATCATAACTTTTCTTAAAACACAACCCTTGTGATCAAGTCATGACAAGAAAGCTTATCACCCTCATCTATCACCCTCTTTTGGCAAAAAACCTTTTTGAAAATGTTTTGATTTTAGAAGAAACCCAAAGACCAAGTTTTTGAGAAAACAGAAGGTATTTTCCAAAACCATATGAAATGTAGTTTTGGAGGTAATCATCTCCTACCTGTTTTCAACTAAAATATGTTTCCAAGTACTCCAAAAACCTCCTCTCATTTTTCTCTTTTGCAAAAACTATAAGTGGGGATTATATCACCCCTGTCTTTTACCTCAATTATATTCTTTTGGAAATAACAAATTTTGAGTTGAACTTATTTACAAAATACTCTTGTCATTGTGTGGCTTGATCACTACCCATAATTAACACTTGGGAAAAACACTTGGAAATTAATTTGAAGAACTCAGTTGCTTGAGTGATCTTGTGTGTCTTGTTATTTTCCCTGCTTTATGTGTGATCCTTACCTTTGTGTACTTCAAGTGTTTATTTATGTTTGTTTATGAATCTGTGTTGTTTAAGTTAATAAAAAAAACTAGTAATAACAAGATCAAGCATCAATATCATATCCCATCATATGTCCATCTCCTCTTCTGTTTTCTTAAAAACTTCCAACTTTGGAGACATGTTTCTATGGCAAATGTTGTTCTATTCATCAATGTACCTTCATGGATATCATGTTTAATATCTATACCATCCATCTAAGTTGTTATTCTAGATATTGAAACCTTTTGGTATCATCTTTCAAAGACCTTGGAAGGCATCCCCAAAATAATGATCATATCTCTTTTATCATGAAGCACTTTGTCCATGTTACGCCAAATCACTCCTTATTATTTTTCAAGCCCCATGAACATACCCTTGTCATATACATGACATATACATCATATCCATGTGGTCCATTTATTTTTCAATGGCCATTTAATTATTCTTCTCTCATGGTCTTTAGCCTATTAAATGAACTCCTGCTTTCACCCTTTTTCCACTTCGTGCCTCAAATATTTTCAAAAGAGTTGTTTATTAAAAAATCACTTTTGAGACCTATATTATATAATATCTCATCCCAACTCAAAAATATTTGTTTGAAAAACATTTTACTATTTATTATTTTCCATTTTCCAAAAGGCCAGGAATGGACTTTTAAATATTTTGTGAATAAAATTATTTCCTAAAATCTTGTAAAAATTACCCAACATGCCTATGATCATGTGGAACTTATTTGTACAAAACCATTTGCAAGTTATTTGGAAAATTTTGAAGAAATCATTTAAAAATAGATTCAGCACTTCTGAATTTCCAAAATTTTGTGAAATAAATATTTTCATAAAAACTTGAGACCACCACCCCTAGACTCAATTTTTGATTATCTATCCAATGAAATTATCTTGTACATGTGTTCTGTTCAAAAATTTGGAGAAAACAATCAAAAACCCTCTCTTCCCTTTCTGGTCACTGTTGAGAGCAGGCATATCCTGGACCATTCTCACCCTCTCTCTTCCTCTCTCCTGCACCTGGACAATGGATTTTAGTCCTTTAACCTCCTAGACATGGTCTACCTGCTCCATTCCTTCTCTCTCTCAGCCACCAACCAATGGACAAAAGCTTGATCACCCCTCCATCTCACACCATCCCCACCATCCATCTCTGAATAAACCATTGCGCCAGGAGACTCCCCTCGCACCCCGTGACCCCCTAGTGAAGCCTATTTCCTTCCTCTTGTCTTCTTCTTCCTTGACCATGAGCTGTCCATGGCGCCCAGGACAGGCTCTCCACGTCCCTCGCGTTCCAACACCTGGGCCTCATGCCGCTCCTCAAATCCTTGTTTACTAGCTTCACGACACCACTAGCACCACAGGTGACATCTCCATCTCCTCCTTCTCGCTCTCCTTCCTCCTCATTTCGCTGACAAACACCTTCGGGTCCGGAGACATGCCATCGTGTTCCCACCACCCCGGGCATCCTCCTCCGCTCCTCTCTTGCCTGCTCTTCCTCCTCACCTCAGGCAATCCCCCAGACATACTTGAAGTCCCAAGATTGCTCGTGAGTTTCCCCGCCATAACCACCATTGTCGCCGCGCACCGAGCATCGGCGCTGGACCGAATCGGGCCTTCCCCTTGTCTACAACCATGTCTCGCAAACCCCCCACCTCCTCAATCAAATCCTAGAACCTAGAGCCCCATCACTTACCTTTGAAATCCTCCGAATCAAGCTCGACCTCGCCGCGGGCGAGCACCTCGTCCAGCCACCTACTCGAGACACCTCAACGTCCGATTCTTCCTCCCTGCACTTCCTCTTGAACCATCTGAGCTCGTGCACCCCCTAACTCGTGGATTGTTCCCTCGCAGGTGCGGCATTCGCGAGCACCAAGTACGGCATCCACGGGGACCCATCGAATCCTCGCATGCTGTCACCCGCGTCAAGGAACAAGGACACGACAGGCTCGACGGCGTTCTCGGGATCCTTTTTGTGCTTGCTGCCTTTCCAGGCGGCCACCAGAGCTCCCAGTGGCGAGCCAGCGGCCTCACCACGGCGGAAGGGTGGACGCCACCGCAGATTTTGGTCACCGACAGTTGGCCCGTCATGATCTATTCCTAGCCGTTGGATCGAGATCCAACGGTAGAGCTCAAAATCCTCCCCTCCAGGCCACTGACCAGTGGGTCGCGGTCAACTGTTTGACCATGCCCGTGCGGGAAAGGCTCGTGGGCCAGCCCGCCGCTGCGTTGCTCTCTTCCCGCCTGGCCTGTCTCCGTCAGGCTCAACTCCTTGCCAGATCCGGCCCTTTTACCTTTTTTCTGTAGGTTGTTTCATTTTTCCCTATGCATCTATTTCTAGCTGTTTGCTTTTAATCAAAATGAAAATGCTAACAAGTAAAACTTGCCACACTAAAAATTACCGAGGTAGACCTACTATTTCTTAACCACCTCCAACTTGTAGATCTGTATTTTGTGCAATATTTTAGGAGAAATAAAATAAATGGCAGAAGCACTCATTAACACCATTTATTTAATAACTTGAGTTTTGTGTATCCAAAACATGCAAACTGAACTGTTCTGTGTAGCCCTTGATAATATCTATTTGTGACAGTTGGCCTTGTGTTGACTTGAGTTGTTGAGTGAAAATGACATGCATGTTAGTTTTATTGGTGATGATTTTTTATGTGAATCTAATTGTGTTGGTTTGCTAGTGACTAGGGGCACCTAATCCTTGGTTTTCATGATTTTAGGAGTTACAGAATAGGCTTGGTGATTTATTTAGTGTTTAGTCCTTATCTGCTATTTATTGTCATGTCTTTATAAAGTGTTGTGTTGCTTTGTTTTTGTTATAAATATGATTCCTAGCATGGTTAGGGTGGTAATACTTGTTTGAGTTGCTCTTTGAGTGTGTCACTATCATGTTAGGATTTTTGTGTGAAAACCATATTTGTTATAGTTTAATTCTCATAAGGTTGTTTTTCCTAGTAAAAATAGGTTAAATTTTGTTATCCTTCATATTACTATGATAACTTGGGTGAATGCCTTAGTATTGTTTTCCATAGCATAGCTACTGTTATTCTAGCATATCATACTTGCTTGCATGCTTGAGTGAGCTCTAGATCAATTTGTCATGCTATGTTAGTTTTAGATGTTTTTCTGCCATAGTTGTTATTTGCATGCTTAAATTTTGATGCATTGATTAGATTATTATTTTGATATTACTATCATGTCTAGGTGTTGTTCACTCTGTTATATGGCTGCTATCTTACAGATCCATAATGTTAGAATAAGTCTTGGGTGATGATCTATTATTGTTATGCATGTATGCATGTCTAAATAGCCCCTTTTCCATCTCTAGTTTTAGTGGTTATTTTGCTCCATGATTATTTTCATGTATTGAGTGATTCCATGACATGTTTGGTATTGATTTGTCTTTTTTATTAGGTTTCTTAGCTACTGGTTATATTATTTATCCATGTTTAGAAAACCATGTGTTACTATTGGCTTGTAGTATTGCTTATTATTATTTTCCTATTCTTGTGTAGTTGGTTCTAGTTTGTTTTCTTGTTGTTTTGTTCATCCTCATGAATGACCAGAGAGTCATTTAACCTTATTTGGTAATGTTATGAGAGTGGCACACCCACTGGACCCATGCCAATTTGGTTGAGGATCCATAGCATATGGTCTAGTGTTACTCATGTGTGTTGTATCTGCATGTTTTGCTTGTTGGAGTGTACTCTAGTGTTTTTGTTTTTGATTGTTTTTGTTTGATGAATTTCTTGCTCTATGTTTACTTGGTATCAAGTCCTTGCTTCTATTTGGTTCTGATTGGGTGTTTTCCTTTTTATTTTACGATGTTAGATATTGAAGACGGTATTATTTCCCGGAGAGGTTTTTATTGCAACCCTTGTTTATTTCAAGAGCAAGACCAAGACCAGTGCCAAGGCAAGCCACTCAAAATGTTTGCTCGTTGGCTACTTATCATTATATATCATGCATGTATTACTTCTGAAGTTTTACAAAAGTTTGATTCAAAAACTATTTTCTTAGTGGCCCATGCCATTGTCTTTATTATGTATCTAATATGCTATATCCACTATATAATCTTGGTGTTACCAAGCCATTTAGATATTTTAGTATCATGACTTAATTAACTTAAGTCCCGTAGTGGACATTTTGGCTTGGTGTTTTTTTTTTTGGAAAACAAAAACTTTGGAAAAACCCCGAGGAAAGGTGGGACCTTGTCCGAGGGAGGTTTGTGAAGGAGGAAATGTTTTCAACTTGTTTTCCAAAAATGACACATAACCTAGTCTTCGCAGGACAACCAAGCCGTGCTGCCACATTACCCCAATATGGGAATGGGGTCTAGCTAAAAGCTTGTCGGTGTTAGTCCGTGTCTACCTCAATGTGCTATAGGGGTTAGAGCCCCCCGAACCGAATTGTCGCCAGAAAGGAAAACATGGGACATTCAGAGTGTGGGGATTAAGTTCGCCACCGGTTGCAACAGTTGGGTCTCCTGCCATGGCGGTGTGTTGTCAGGGGAAACCTGATCGATATGGCTGACTCACTCGGTGCCGGGGAGAACAAACCCAGTTGAAGAAGTATTCATTTACTAGCACTTGCATAGTGGATAGTTAGGACCAGTTATCTGATGTTTGTATACTGTCATGGACAGTCTGTGGTTGTTCGCAGCGGATGTACTGGATCTTGTGGATTGTGTACACCTCTGCAGAGTAAAACTATTCCGAATAGCCGAGTCCTCGGATATGGAAAGTTGAATGGCCATGTAGCTAGCATTGTGTCAATGTTTTCAAAAAGCTTGAAAAGTGTTTTTGGAATTGTACCTGGGAGGTACGTGGCAAGGGAAAGACTGTACCTTTGAGGTACTGGAAAATGATGCTTTTGAAGTTGTGATCTTCCAAGAAGTTTTGTAAAGAAAAATGTTTTCCTTATTTAGAATGCTTTATCAAAACCTTGTGGACATGTTATATCTACAAGAGAAATTAAATATCTTTTGAAATATCTTCTTCAACAAAGAAAACTAAAACTTGTGCAACTATGATGGGTCTTATATTCATCATGGCTAGTTGAACCCTTATTACAACCTTCCTACCACCTATATTTATGCATACCTGCATGTTTAGTTTTCATTTGGAGTGTCTTGCGAGTACAATCCAATGTACTCACAATGGTTTCGTCCCTGGCTATTGTTTTAGCCAGACTTTGAGCAGAAACCCGGAGGACCAGAAGAAGATAGTGTCGCAGATGGCTATCCGAACTAGGAATGCCTCCGAGTCAGTAGCATGTAGGTAGTCAGGGCATGACTTGGGTTTACCACGAGTGTGTTTTTGAAGACTTCCGCTATTTAGTGTGCTTTAATGCCCTGTGTGGCAGTTGTTTTCAACTAGGTCATGTGACCAGTGTGTAAGCCGTGTATTCTTGTAGTGTATGTTGTATCTGTAATGCCAACTCGAGTATATTGTTCTCGACTAACTGATCATGGGATCGTGAATGTATGCATACTGGAGGTCTCGGACTGCTAGTCTGGGGTCCCCACAGAGTTGGTATCAGAGCCATCCTGACTTTAGGAGACCTTAGTTAGCATGGACGTCAGATAGGGAACAAAAAAATATTTTAGTAAAAACTATATTATTACATAAATTGGTTTTCTCTAAGAAACCCTAAGCATAGCTCCCACTTTTTCTAAAAACTTATTGCCTAGTTTTTTAAATAGTAAATTGGAAAACAGAAAACTACGTTTTCTCTTTGTTTTCATGACTCAAAATATTTGGTATCAATAAATAAACATGAGTTTATAAAACTTTGGTTTTTATTTAAAGGTTTACCAAAAAGGGTTCTTCTGTTATCTTTTCTATTTAAAAATTACATACTTGACGATGTCCCAAGAACACCTTAGTACTTAGCAACCTGGAGAAAAAGAAGCTTCCTTCTGAAGACACCAACATCAAGGTGAATGCTACGCAAGGACCAAGGATCTGCTACAACCTCCAACACTGAAGTGATCTCACCATCAAGTTTTTCTAACTTGAGTGAGATGAAGAAAATCCTCGAGATTAGAGCACCCTGCCAAGCTTCAAGCTCGACAACGACAGTCTACAAAGACGTTAACAACATGAACACTTCAACAACCCTTGGTCGACCCAGACCCATAGGATTTGATAGGTTTTGCAAAGTTGTTTTTCTTGAGCTACCCCTTCTTCCGCGGTATTAGACGTTGCTGATACTAAAGGTACCTTGTTTGCTCTTTGCTTGTGTGCAAAATTGTGTGGTTTTCTATTGCGTGATTTTTTTACTTGCTCCCTTGTTGTGTGAGCTTTTGATATTGTTTGCTTGAGTGTTTCACAAGCACGCCTTTTCGGCAAAACAAAGTCACTACACTTTTACCTTTGCTTTGTTTCGTTTTGTTTGCAAGAACTCCTTTTTGCCCTGTCGTCCATAGTTGCACCTTTTGGTATCTCTTCAAAAGTTTGACTTAGCGAACACCCCTTTTAAAAAGTTTTATCCCCCATCCCCTCTTGATTAGAGCACTGTGTGGAACCCTATCTACTTCAACCCGAGAAGCTCAAGCCTATGTAATATTCTTCAAGAAGGATAGTGGACTTCACACACCATTTTTTAGAAACTACATCAAGAGCCACCAAGAAGGACGACGAATTCAGATTCAAGCCCTAGATAAAGCGAGATGTGTCTCGCAACTCTAACAGAAAAACTTTACCAGTCTAACACTACTAACATAACTGTCTAATTTTTAGACTAACATCTAACCGAAGGTTTGCAGACGGCACTAGCTAGTTTTCCCGAGGGAAAGCTAACTCGGTGTCCCTAAACCACCTATGAAGACGCCTGCAAAGCTGCGTGAAGATCAAGACCCAATGAAGTCTTCCACGACCTGCCATCGCCACCAAGCAAAAATGAGACGAAGATGAAGATAACCCTCAACAACCTGCCAAGACTAATCAAAGGGGGGAAGCATCTGCACTTCAAAGTCGTCGGCCATCAAGGAAAGCGAAGAAGCATATTGGATTTTCTAACAACCTTCATAATAGTAGTCGGAGAGAGTCAAGTATATGGACCTGACGCCCTGTGAGGCCAGATGGTTTCCATGAGTAACTATCTATGATACCCCTACAGAAGAAGAGATCAAGAAGAAGACAGATGGTCTAAAAAGAAGCATAATCAAGACCCTTCATTAGCTTGTGTCGTTCCACCAACATCAACAATAAGGACATGAAGTGTTAAGTGAAGGTATCCATCTCCTCGACAAGCAACATTCTGAGAATATCAAGACCTCGAGTTCTCAGAAGACCACCTCGTCAAAGGATCATCTTTTACAAAGAGTGAAGGAGCCCGAGACTCTTGTTTGTCGTTACACTCTTATAAGTACCCACTTACGAATCTCGAGGACGAGATTCATTTTAAGGGGGGAAGAGGTGCATACATTCATGATCCCATGATCAGTTAGTACTGAACAACATACTCGAGTTGGGATTTCATATTACAACACCCACTACACGAATAGACGTCTTACACAACTGGTCACATGACTCAGTTGAAAACAACTGCCACGTAGGGTAGGAACACACACTAAAAACAGCGGAAATCTTCAAAACACACTCCTGATAAACCCAAGTCATGCCTTGACTACCTACAGGCTACTGACTCGGACACGTTCCTAGTTCGCACAGCCGTCAGCGACACCATCTTCTTCAGGTTCTCCGAGTTTCTGCTCAAAGTCTGGCTAAGACAATAGGCAGGGACGAAACCATTGTGAGTACATTGGAATGTACTCGCAAGACACCCCAAATGAAAGCTAAACATGCAGGTGTGCATATATATAGGTGGTAGGAAGGCCGTAATAAGGGTTCAACTAGCCATGATGAATTTAAGACCCATCATAGTTGCACAAGTTTTATTTTTCTTTGTTGAAGAAGATACTTCAAAATATATTTAATTTCTCCTGTAGATATAGCATGTCCACAAGGTTTTGATAAACCATTCTAAATAAACAAAGCATTTTTCTTTACAAAACTTCTTGGAAGATCACAATTTCAAAAATATCATTTTCCAGTACCTCATAGGTACAGTCTTTCTCTAGCCACGTACCTCCCAGGTACAATTCCAGGCTTTTTGAAAACATTGACACAATGCTAGCTACATGGCCATTCAACTGTCCATATCCGAGGATGCGGCTATTCTTAATAGTTTTACTCTGCAGAGGTGTACACAATCCACAAGATCCAGTACATCTACCGTGAACAACCACGGACTGTCCAAGACAGTATACAAACACCAGATAACTGGTCGTAACTATCCACTATGCAAGTGCTACTAAAAGAATACCTCTTCAACTGGGTTTGTTCTCCCCAGCACCGAGTGAGTCAGCCGTATCGATCCGGTTTCCCCTCACAACCATACCGCCATGGCAGGAGACCCAACTGTTGCAACCGGTGGAGAACTTAATCCCCACACTCTGAATGTCCCATGTTTTCCTTTCTGGAAATAATTCGGTTTGGGGGACTCTAACCCCTATAGCACATTGAGGTAGACACGGACTAACACCGACAAGCTTCTACCTAGACCCGTTCCCATATTCGGGTAATGTGGCAACACAACTTGGTTGTCCGGCGAAGACTAGATTATGTGTCATTTTTGGAAAACAAGTTGAAAACATTTCCTCCTTCACAAACCTCCCTCGGACAAGGTCCCACCTTTCCTCCGGTTTTTTCCAAAGTTTTTGTTTTCCAAAAAAAAACACCAAGTAAAAATGTCCACTACAGGACTTAAGTGGATATAGCATATTAGATACAAAATAAAGAAAGTGGCATAGGCCACTAAGAAAATAGTTTTTGAATCAAACTTTTGTAAAACTTCAGAAGTAAGATATGCATGATATATAATGATAAGTAGTCAACAAGAAAGCATTTAGAGTGTCTTGTCTTGGCACTAGTCTTGGTATTTCTCTTGAAATAAACAAGAGTTGCAATAAAAACCTCTCCGGGAAATAATACCGTCTTCGATACCTAACGTCGTAAAACAAAAAGGAAAACACCCAATCAGAACCAAACAGAATCAAGGAATTTATAACCAAGTAAACATACAGCAAGAAATTCATCAAACAAAAACAATAAAAAACAAAAAAACACTAGAGTACACTCCAACAAGCAGAACATGCACACACAACACACATGAGTAACACTAGACCAGATGCTATGGATCCTCAACCAAATTGGCATGGGTACAGTGGGTGTGCCACTCTCATAACATTCCCAAATATGGTTAAATGACTCTGGTAATTCATGAGGATGAACAAAACAACAAGAAAACCAACTAGAACCAACTACACAAGCACATGAAAATAATAATAAGCAATACTACAAGCCAATAGTAACACATGCTTTTCTAAACATGGATAAATAATATAACCAGTAGCTAAGCAACCTAATAATAGAGAAAAATCAATACCAAACATTTCATGGAATCACTCAATACATGAAAATAATCATTGAGCAAAATAACCACTAAAACTAGAGATGGAAAAGGGGCTATTCAGACATGCATACATGCATAACAATAATAGATCATCACCCAAGACTTATTCTAACATTATGGATCTGTAAGATAGCAGCCATATAATAGAGTGAACAACACCTAGAAATGCTAGTAATATCAAAATAACAATCTAATCAATGCATAAAAATTTAAGCATGCAAATAACAACTATGGCAGAAAAACATCTAAAACTAACATAGCATGACAAATTGATCTAGAGCTCACTCAAGCATGAAAGCAAGTATGATATGCTAGAATAACAGTAGATATGCTATGGAAAACAATACTAAGGCATTCACCCAAGTTATCATAGTAATATGAAGGATAACAAAATTTAACCTATTTTTACTAGGAAAAACAACCCTATGAGAATTAAAATATAACAAACATGGTTTTCACACTCAAATCATAACATGATAGTGACACATTCAAAGAGAAACTCAAACAATTATTACCACCCTAAACATTCTAGGAATCATATTTATTAAAAAACAAAGCAACACAACACTTTATAAAGACATGACAATAAATAGCAGATAAGGACTAAACACTAAATAAATCACAAAGCCTATTCTCTAACTCCTAAAATCATGAAAACCTAGGATTAGGTTCCCCTAGTCACTAGCAAACCAACACAATTGGATTCACATCAAAAATCATCACCAATAAAATTAAATAAATCACAGAAGTGCTATCTAGCCTAAAATAACATGCATGTCATTTTCACTCAACAACTCAAGTCAACACAAGGCCAACTGCCACAGATAGATATTATCAAGGGCTACTCAGAACAGTTTAGTTTGCATGTTTTGGATACACAAAACTCAAGTTATTAAATATATGGTGTTAATGAGTGCTTCTTCCATTTATTTTATTTCTCCTAAAATATTGCACAAAATATAGATCTACAAGTTGGAGGTGGTTCAGAAATAGTAGATCTACCTCGGTAATTTTTAGTGTGGCAAGTTTTACTTGTTAGTATTTTTATTTTTATTAAAAGCAAACATCTAGAAATAGATGCACAGGAAAAAATGGAACAACCTGTAGAAAAAAGGTAAAAGGGCCGGATCTGGCAAGGAGCTGGGCCAGACGGAGACAGGCCAGGTAGAAAGAGAGCAGCGCGGCGGCGGGCCGGCCCACGAGCCTTTCCTGCGTGGGAAGGTTCAAACAGCTGACCGTGACCCACTGGTCAGTGGCCTGGAGGGGTGGATTTTGAGCTCTGCCGTTGGATCTCGATCCAACGGCCAGGAATAGATCATGACGGGCAAACCACGGGTGCCCAAAAACTGCGGCGTCGTCCGCCCTTCCGCCGTGATGAGGCTGCTGGCTCGCCGCCGGGAGCTCCAGTGGCCTCCTGGAAACGCAGCAAGCACAAAAAGCATCCTGAGAACGCCGTCGAGGCTGTTGTGTCGTTGTTCCTTGACGCGGGTGACAGCATGCGAGGATTCGACGGGTCCCTGTGGATGCCGTACTAGGTGCTCGCGGATGCCGCACCTGCGAGGGAACAATCCACGAGTTAGGGGGCGCACGAGCTCAGATGGTTCAAGAGGAAGTGCAGGGAGGAAGAATCAGACGTTGAGGTGTCCCGAGTAGGTGGCTGGATGAGGTGCTCGCCCGCGGCGAGGTCGAGCTCGATTTTGAGGATTTGAAAGGGAAGTGATGGGGCTCTAGGTTCTAGGATTCGGTTGACGAGGTGGGGGGTTTGTGAGACATGGTTGTAGACTACGGGAAGGCCTGGTTCGGTCCAGCGCTGATGCTCGGTGCGCGGCGATAATGGTGGTCATGGCGGGGAAACTCACGAGCAATCTTGGGACTTCAAGTATGTCTGGGGGATTGCCTGAGGTGAGGAGAAATAGTAGGCAAGAGAGGAGCGGAGGAGGATGCCCGGGGTGGTGGGAACACAATGGCATGTCTCCGCACCCGAAGGTGTTTGTCAGCGAAATGAGGAGGAAGGAGAGCGAGAGGGAGGAGATGTCACATGTGCTGCTAGTGGTGTCGTGAAGCTAGTAAACAAGGATTTGAGGAGCGGCATGCGGCCCAGGTGTTTGAACGCGAGGGACGTGGCGAGCGTTTCCTGGGCGCCATGGACAGCTCATGGTCAAGGAAGAAGAAGACAAGAGGAAGGAAATAGGCTTGACCAGGGGGGTCACGGGGTGCGAGGGGAGTCTCCTGGCGCAATGGTTTCTTCAGAGATGGATGGTGGGGAGGGTGTGAGATGGAGGGGGTTGTCACATCCCAATTTTGGAATACCTGATAACACAGTTTTTTTGCTAATTGCTTGACAAATAAACTTTGGTTGTGTTTGTTTGAGTGCAACTAAACAAACTAATTATATAATCTTACATGGCTAAGAAATTGAAAACAAAATATTCAACATATTGTTCCAATGACCTTGGCAATATTTTATAAAGTAAATATTGATCAAAGAGTTTTCCATATCTTATGAATCCCATACTTGTTGAATATTATTCCAAGGCCTAAATTAAGAAAGAGGAAACACTAAATAAATTTCCCTAAAAGATTATCAGGAAAAAGAGGCATTCTTAGATGCTTCACCAAAATCTTATCAAATGTTTTTCCAACCTTGCAAGCTTAAAAACAAAGGTATTGGAGAGCATTGACTTGCTATCTCTAGTCACATAAATATTTTGGCAAAGCATTTTTAAAGAAAAGCCAAGTGCCTTATTAAATTGATTTTCCAATATTTCCAGAAACAGAAAACTCAAACAAGTTACTATTGGAAACTTTCTTCAAATGATCTGAAATTAGTACCAGTGCTTCCTTATATCAAATAAGGAACACACACAAGAGGAGACCAAAAATTGAATCCATTAAAGTCCTGAAAACATGATTTTTCTCCGCAGCAACATTTGGAATTTTGAACAAGTTTGTTCCACAAACTTTTCCAAAATGCCATGAAATAAATACCACATTCTCTACATAATAAATAATTATGAAAACCAAAAGGGCACAAGTTTTTGAATAATTTAAGTTGCCAAAAATCCCTGTTTTCTAGACAGCACCTTTTTGAAATTTTAACAAGTTTGTTCTATGAAGTAACTCAAAATGACTTGAATTTTTTACCACACAAGGAACACACCAAATAAGGAATGTGTGACAAAAATTATCAGTTTTGGAAGCTCCTAAGTAGGTTAATAAATTCAATGTCCATTTATGTAAGAATTCAAATTTGAACAACTTTGAACTATCAAGTTTATCCAATTGAGCCAATTTTCACACATGTTGTTCATCTCAACTAATAAGAATTTTGGGCAAAAGGATTTCAATTTTTGACTTTGTTTGCTTAGTGAAAACAACACTTTCCAGAGAGTGAAAATAGAGAAAAGGACCTTTTTGTAATTAACCAGGGACCAATGTGTAAGCTGAGTCATGTGTCCTTCTTCTTCCTGTAGCTCCAGTAGAGGGCATGGAAGCCCATGCTCCATAGCTTCGAATGGAAGCAATCTTTGTGGTTAAAACCCCCATGTGCACCCTCTATGATTGCTACCTGCCCCCCCTCTCTCTCTCCCCTTGAAGTTCCTCTCTCTCTCTGGAAAAATATCTTCAACCGAAACCCTAGCAAATCGGTCACCGTCGATTAGGCCGCTGGTGAGCTCGCCGCCGGCCGCCGTGTAGTCCATCGTCTCCGCCTCGTCGCGCTGGTGCTCGGTGCAAAGGGAATCAAGCCGGAACGACTCGAGGAGGCCGCGCCGTCCACGTTTCTTCCCCGAGCCCGATGAGCTCCGGCGAGGCATCGCCGCCGGTTAGCTCCTCCTCCGTCCTCGTTGAGCATCCCTGCGCGTTTAGGGTGAGCAGGCGATCCCCGCCGACGTTTTTCCCCTCTCCCTCTCCCCGTATTTCGTCGCCGCGCCGTGGACGCTGTCCGGCCGCCGCACGCCGTCGTCGCTGTGGTCTCTCCGGCCACTCCCCGGAAACGAGGTTGCCTCCGTTCGGTCGCCCACGTCAAGAGAAACGTGAGGGTGCATTTGAATCGTGAAATAGGGTTCTGACTCGCTCGATTTTGCTCGCCGGAGCCGTCCCGCCGGCGAGTGACATCGCGGTGGCGTCACGCTGACGCAGCAGCCTTTGACCGCGCGCAAGGACTGGTCAAACCCGCCCGTGGGGCCTCGTTGTGCCTGCGTGGCTGCCGCGTGGCCTGCTGGCCCGCTGGTCATCCACTAAGGCTAGCTTCCCCCGCGGTGGGATCTGGATCTGGCCGGCCCAACTTCAGATCTGACCCAACAACACTTGTTTTTCCTTTTTAATTTTCACAGAATGTTTCATGGTTACTTTTGGCTCTAAAAGGCAACCAAAAAGATGATTTTGACCAAGACAAAATTCACAGTGGTAAATAAACTAAATCTAAACCACCTACAACTTGTAGATCTACATTTTGATGAATATTTTAGAAATGAAAAATGATTTGGCAACAGGTACCAGAAACACCAAAATGAGCACCATTTTAATTTCACAACTTAGAATGAGGTTTATCCAATTGCATTGGAAAGCCCTTGGAATTTCCTAACTGGAGAAATTAACCTTGCTTCCAAATTCCTAGTATTTTTGAAATGGCATGCAATTTGGTAAAACACCAGAGAGCAATTTGGTGATTTTTATAAAATTATTAAAAATGAATTTTGATGCAAACTCAACTGTATGGTCTTGTATATGTTTAGGGCTATCCAAACCTAGATGGGTTTAATTTTTAGAGCATCATAGAAAATTTGGTGGACAGATCTTTAATTTGCATATTTCTGCCATTTTGGCATTTTTAGGAATTAAATTGTGTGAATATATTTTTGTGTTGCAATATTGTTTTCTAGCATGTAAAAGTTGTGTGAACTTGTTTTCTAAGATGTACTTGGCTATTTTAGCGTGTTAGATTGTGTGGACTTGAGATGAGAGAAATAGGATTTTTATTAATAGCATATGTTATTTTATCTCTAGTTTATACTTGCATATAACTTTTGAGTGAGTAATTTATGTGCAAGCACTTGAATTGTTGTGTTGAGATATTAGATCCAGTACCATGTTGGTACTTATATTGTGTTGTTATCACCTCTGCTAGCTTTCATTTGAGTTGGTAGATAAGCATGAGTAGTTTAGTCATCACTATGCAAATGTTGGAAAAATTCCCTCATGTGTAGAATTTGTGGCATAAGAATTTGTGATTGTGTATCCACATATTTTTGTGTTGTAATAATAGGACCAGTAGCATTTTGGTTATGTTTTTATGAGTACTTGATCCCTAGAGTTTTCACTTGTGTGAAAACAATAGCATGAGTAGCATTACCTTGCTTATGTTAGCATCCTATTATTTTCTACTAGTATGGTTATTGCACTAGATGCTAGTTTAGGCTTTTGTTAATTTTTATAAAGTGTGACCAGAGGCCTTGTGACCTCTTAATGCTTTGATATGCTAGTGGAACACCCACTGGTTTCATTGCATTTTTGGTGGAAACATTATTTCCCCCACACTAGATGTATTTCTTCTATATAGTCCTCAAACTAATGAGTGCCTAGTATTTTTGCCTTGGGTTTTTTAGTGCTAAATGAAAATGTGTATGCTTATGTTTGTAAGTGGT
Source organism: Alopecurus myosuroides (assembly GCA_028641055.1). Classification (NCBI taxonomy): domain Eukaryota; kingdom Viridiplantae; phylum Streptophyta; class Magnoliopsida; order Poales; family Poaceae; genus Alopecurus; species Alopecurus myosuroides. The sequence continues at coordinate 383,560,154 of CM054058.1, forward strand.
TTTAATCATGTGTGTCTTTCTAGGAAAAATCCATCTTTGGAGTGTTGTTTGACTCCTCTAGTAATGCCCTTTTTATTACTACTAGTATGTAGGAGTTGCCCTGCAAATTGATGCATTGTTTTGTTAAATGGGACATTTTGTTATGGCAAGTATAGATGTTTTTCACTCCTGTTTTTGTGACATGGACCCTCTGGTTGTATTTCAATTACTTTATTGAAATGCATCCATTGATTCTTCATGTTTAAGTAGTACTAGTTTCCTTAGCAGTTTTTGTATTGATTTGTTTTTTTTTTTGCCAACTTGTGTTTGGTGGATATTTGTGTATCCTTGCATGAGGACATGTTTTCATTTCCCATTATGATAACATGGTTCCTTGTTTGCATTTTAGTACTTTACTTATTATGCTTGCCTGCATAGCAAACCCTTAGTAGAAGCATGTCTATAGGATTCCTCCTTTTTAGTCATTGTTTCTATTGTTCTCACTATGAGAAATTGTGTGTTTTGTGATGAGTCTATTACCTTGATAAACTTGTGTATGGCTCACTGATTTTTAAAAGTAACTTTTGCAAATCATGTGTTTCATTTATTCTTGATGTCAATTTAGGCTTAGCATATTAGCTACCTTTTTATTTTTGTGGTTTGGTTGATAGACCCATTGCCATGATTATTATTTGCGCATGTTTTATATACTTTTAGTAGTCTCACCCTTGTGAAACTAAGTGTATTTTGGGTTTATTAATATCTTGGTATGAGAGTGGCACACCCACTGAATCCATGATATTGAGGTCGTGAGATATGTTCCTCCAACCTTGAGCTGTCTTATTAAATGGCATTTCTGCCAAGTGTGTTTGTTTTATTATTTGCCTCCATTAATAATTGTGTGATTGGTTACTATTAGTTTCCTTGCTGTATGTATTTTTATGCATTGTTGCTTGCCTTGTTTGGTTCTGAATGTGTGTCCTTTATTCCTTTTTACGACGTTAGAAAACGAAGAGGAAGGAAGTGTCGGGAAGCTCTGTTTCAAGTTCCAGTCACTCCAAAACCAGGGACACAAGGAGATACCAGGCAAGCCATCCTGATGCTTGCTGATACAATACTTATCATTATCTATCATGCATGTTTTACCTCTGAAGTTTTACAAAAACTTGATTATCAAAACTATTTTTGATGTGGCTATTACTACTATACTAGTATATAGGTTACAAATATGCGAGTAGTTAAACTTGGTAATACCAAGCCCATAAGCCACCATATGGTATTTATTACCATCAAATATACTAGTCCCTAAGTGGACACCCTAAAATTGTGATTCTACAAAACAAAGGCTTTACGGAAAAACCCGGAGAAAAGGCGGATCCTTGTTCTCCGGAGGAATGTGGAAGTGGTCATTTTTGAGAAAGTGGTGTTTTCAAAAATGACACATAACCTAGTATTCGCCGGACAACCTTTACCGTACTGCCACCCTACCCCAACATGGGCACGGGGCTTAACTTGAAGTTTGTCCGTGTTAGTGTGTGTTCTATCTCAATCGCTATAAGGGACGTCGTACCCTCGAACCGAATGTCGTGGAGACATATAAAGTGTGGGATTAATTTTCCCTCCGGATGCAGCAGTTGGGGCTCCTGGCTGGCGGGGAATAGCTCGGTGCCGGGGATGTGGACACTCGACTGAAGAGATAGGCATATACTGGCTTGAACATAGTGAATGGTTATGATCAGATACCTGATGTTTACATACTGTTGTTACAGTCCGTGGTTGTTCACGGTAGGTGTACTGGATCTGGTGGATGAGTACACCTCTGCAGAGTACAACTTTTTCGAAGAAGCCGCGTCCTCGGATATGGACAGTTGAATGGCCATGTAGCTAGCATTGTGTCAATGTTTTCAAAAGAGGAAGTTTTTGAACGGGAATTTTTTGGAAAGGAAGTGTTTAACTTGTGAAGTTCGGAAAGGAATGGAAACTTATACCGTGGAGGTATCATTGATGATGAAAAGCCAGATGAGGTTATACAAAACAAAATGTTTTGCAAAGAAAAACCTTTTCTACTCTAAGCAAGAATTCTGGAAACTGATTCCAAGAAGTTTTGCAAAGAGAAAATATTCTTTAACAAATCTTTACAAAACCTCTTGTACATGTGATATCTACAAGAGAAATAAAACTATATTATTTTCTTCTGAAGTATCTTCTTCAACGAAGATACAGATTAACCTGACTGCAACTGTGGTGTCATCATATATGAACACCATTGATAGTGAACCCTATTTATAGCCTACCTATTCCACCATATAAGCATACTTGCATGTTGGTAAGTGATATGATGGATGTCTTGCTGAGTACATTCAAATGTACTCATTATGGTTTCGCCCCTGGTATCTACTTGCCAGACTTTGAGAAGGCGCCTCCGAAGGAGATCTATGAAGAGAAGTACGGAGTTGACGGCTTTGCGAACTAGGATCGTCTCCAGGTCAGCAGCCTGTAGGTTAAGGCGTGACTTGGGCTCAACTACGTTGTGTTTTAATTGTCTTCCGCTGTGTTTGATAAGTTGCCTGCCCTATGTGGCAGTTGCGTTAAACTTGATCATGTGATCTTTTTGTAATACCTTTATGTATTCGTGTAATGGATGATGTATTTCTGTATGCCAACTGTGTATGTTGTTCACGACTGATCTTTCTGGGATCGTGAATGTATGCATACGGAGGGTTTCAGACTGCCGGTCTGGGGTCCTTACAGGGGTGATCAAGCTTTTGTCCATTGGTTGGTGGCTGAGAGAGAGAAGGAATGGAGAAGGTAGACCATGTCTATGAGGTTAAAGGACTCAAAGCCATTGTCGAGGTGTAGGAGAAAGGAAGAGAGAAGGTGAGAATGGTCCAAGATATGCCTGCTCTTAATAGTGACCAGAAAGGGCAGAGAGGGTTTTTGAATTTTTTCTCCAAATTTTTGAACAGAACACACGTACAAGCTCATTTCCATTGGATAGATAATCAAAAATTGAGTCTAGGGGTGGTGGTCTCAAGTTTTTATGAAAATATTTATTTCACAAAATTTTAGAAATTCAAAAAGTGCCGTATCTGTTTTTAAATGATTTCTTCAAAATTTTCCCAAGAACTTGCAAATTGTTTTGTACAAATAAGTCCCACATGATCATAGGCATGTTGGGTAATTTTTACAAGATTTTAGGGAATACTTTTATTCACAAAAAATTTAAAAGTCCATTCCTGGCCTTTTGGAAAATGGAAAATAATAAATAGTAAAATATTTTTAAAACAAATATTTTTGAGTTGGGATAAGATATTATATAATATAGGTCTCAAAATTTATTTTTAATAAACAACTCTTTTGAAAATATTTGAGGCACCAAGTGCAAAAAGTGTGAAAACATGAGTTCATTTAATAGGCTAAAGACCATGAGAGAAGAATAATTAAATGGCCATTGAAAAATAAATGGACCACATGGATATGATGTATAGGTCATGTAGATGACAAGGGTAGGTTCATGGGGCTTGAAAAACATTAAGGATTGATTTGGAGTAACACGCACAAAGTGCTTCATGATAAAAGAGATATGATCATTATTTTAGGGATGCCTTCCAAGGTCTTTGAAAGATGATACCGAAGGCTTTCAATATCCAGAATAACAACTTGTATGGATGGTATAGATATTAAACATAGTATCCATGAAGTTACATTGATGAATAGAACAACATTTGCCATAGAAACATGTCTCCAAAGTTGGAAGTTTTTAAGAAAACAGAAGAGGAGATGGACATATGATGGGATATGATATTGATGCTTGATCTTTCTATTACTAGTTTTTTATTAAATTAAACAACACACATTCATCAAAAAAACATAAATAAACACTTCAAGCACACAAAGGGAAGAATCACACATAAAGAAGGGAAAAAATAACAAGACACTCAAGATCACTCAAGCAACTGAGTTCTTCAAATTAATTTCCAAGTGTTTTTCCCAAGTGTTAATTATGGGTAGTGATCAAGCCACACAATGACAAGAGGATTTTGTAAATAAGTTCAACTCAAAAAATTTTATTTCCAAAAAAATATAATTGAGGTAAAACACAGGGGTGATATAATCCCCACTTATAGTTTTTGCAAAAGAGAAAAATGAGAGGAGGTTTTTGGAATACTTGGAAACATATTTTAGTTGAAAACAGGTAGGAGATAATTACCTCCAAAAATACATTTCATATGGTTTTGGAAAATACCATTTGTTTTCTCAAAAACTTGGTCTTTGGGTTTCTTCTAAAGTCAAAACATTTTCAAAAAGGTTTTTGCCAAAAGAGGGTGATAGATGAGGGTGATAAGCTTTCTTGTCATGACTTGGTCACAAGGGTTGTGTTTTTAGAAAAGTTATGATCACATTTTTTAATGTTACTTGTTAACAAACTCAAACACAAACACAAACAAATAAGCAAATAGAAAATAAACACAAGCATTAGTCAAACATATCAAAAAGTTTTTGTTGGCCCTGATTTTTGGGTTATTAAAAACAATATTTTCCTGTCTTCCAAAAATTGGGCTGTTACAGTGTCCCTCAATGGGGCAGAAAAATCCTACACCCATCCTTCCTATGGCTTCTTGAGGCATTTCAACATCTACATTAGAAACATGAAATTGCGCCACTTGGGAGCCATCATTTTCCTCGAAAACCACACTATAAGATTCTATGACAATCCGTGAGGCTTTGTCAAAGACTCTATAAGTGTGCGATTCGGCACCGTAACCAACAAATATACCCTCAATAGTTTTGGATTGAAATTTAGACAACCTAACACCCTTGATCAAATAGAAGCACTTACAACCGAATACACGGAAGTAGGAGACATTGGGCTTGTTGCCGGTGAGGATCTCATATGGAGTCTTGTCCAAGCCCTTGTGGATGTAGAGGCGGTTGGAGGAGTGGCATACGGTAGAAATAGCCTCCTCCCAAAGATATTAGGGAGAAGAATACTCCGCCAACAATGTCCTTGCCATGTTCAATAGAGTTCTATTCTTCTGCTCGGCTACACCATTTTGTTGTGGGGGTGTAGGTGGCACAATATTGATGACTAATACCCTCATCACTAAGGAATTCATTCAAAGTGTAGTTCGTGAACTCGGATCCATTATCACTCCTAATGGCCATGATTTGGACACTATGTTGGCGTTGCACTTGGTTGGTTAAGTCGATGATAGCTTGTTGGGTCTCACTCTTGCACTTGAAGAAATAGACCCAAGTGTAGAGTAGTCATAAACAATCACTAAGCAATACTTCTTGCCTCGGGCACGGCACCAAAGAGATGAACATGGAGAAGCTCCAAGATCCTCTTTGATGATATAATAGTCTTGGCCTTGTGGGCAGCATCATGCATCTTTCCTTCAACACACGACCTAAAAACGTGAACTTTGGAAAAGGAAACATTTTATTTTAGTCTGAGGATAAGGCCACCTTTGTGAAGACTTTGCAAAGTTCTCATGTTGACATATGATAAGCGGTGATGCCACAACCATCCCACGTACGCCTTTTCGAAAAGACATATTGATTGAGAGTTGGTAGACTTAGAAAAGTCCACCACAAACAACTCATTTTCAACATGTCCCACGTATGCGACGTCAAGATTCTTGCTCCTCAAAAGGACCGCAATATCAGGATCAAAGAAGATGGAAAACCCATCTTCCCTAATGAACAAACTGAAAGTAAATTGTAACCAAGGGATTCAACAAGCATGACGTCCATGATAGTGATATCAAGACCAATCACAACCTTGCCAAGCCCCGATACCTTAGACTTGGACTTGTTTCCATAGGTGAAGGTTGCATCAATATCATTTGGTCGCAAATCCGTCACAAGTTCTTTGCTTCCGGTCATATGACTAGTGCATCCACTATCAATTATCCATTTAGACCCACCGGAACCATAGTCCTGCAAGAGATCATTGACGAGGGTCCCTTCATGCTAGCGACAAGGGTCTTTGGAACCCAAATGGTATAGTCAATGTAACCCTCAATAGGACCAACATATTTAGCTTGCACAACACCATAATAATCAACATATAAGAAATGAGGTGGATTGTTAGTTCCTATGGAAATGCTACGAGTAGTGTTGTCCCTCATGACACCACTACTTGAAGCAACATTGTTAGCTTGTGCGGGTGTGCTACGAGTAGTGTTGTCCCTAATGAGAACACCACCTGAAGCATCATTGTTGGCCTTCTTCTTGCTCTTCTTCTTCTTCTTGGAAACATATCCAAGACCTTGCTTGCCCACTTGTTGCCTTGGATCACTCATTTGTGGCCTAGCAACAACCACATGAGGGCTAGGGGAAACCACTTGTGGGATAGAGACCACAACCTTCTCAACTTGAGGGCCTTTTCCCTTGAGCCTTGCTAGCTCTTCCTTCAACCTAGCATTTTCCTCAATAATATTTTCATGATCACAAGAAGAATAGAGGTGCTAGGGTTGTTAAGTTGATTAAGTTGAGTTTGAAGTTGTTCATGCAACTCTTTGAGGGAAGAATGTTGAGTCTCCAAAGCCTTGTGAGCCTTGGTTAGTTTTTCAAACTCCTCGGTTAGTTTACCATGACCAACACCAAACTCAACCTTATCCTTTTTAGCCTTTCTATATTTAGCAATTTCAAGGTCACGTTCCTTAGTGATATTAGAAACAAGTTCATTATGTGACTCTTCAATAGATTCTAGTTCCTCCTCAAGATAAACTCTACCATCATGCTCTTCCTCAAGAGTCATAGAAAGAGATGCTATCTCATCCGCATCCCTTCTTTCAATCTCACATTTCTTCTCAAGAGCTTCATGGGCCTCTCCCAATTGGCTCATGAGATGATCAAAGTATTTCTTGGTCTCCCCTTGTATGTTAGACATAAAGCGTTCCAAAGAGAGAATTTCATCTTCTACTCTAAGACTAGCATGATTTTCATGTTCACTTGGGGTCTTAGAGTTGGGAGAAGGTGATACCTCCGAGGCCTTAGCCATGAAGCACTTGGCATTTGGGTGAGGATGATTCTCATTGGGGGATTCAAAGAGAGATGAAGATGATGGAGTAGAAGCAATAGCAAGAGCGGCCACTTCACTTGTGGTTTCTTCTTCATCATCACTTCCGGAATCATACTCCTCTTGAGTCACTAGCCAAAACTTGGTGGGGGACTTCTTGTTGAATGGTTTCTTCTTGAAGTGAGGTTTCTTGTAGTCAACTTTGGACTTGTCCTTGCAAATGAGCTTGCCACCATGGAGTTCTCTATTTTCATAGGGACACTCCACAATGAAATGGTGCTTATCTTGACAATTGAAGCAAGACCTCACTCGTTGAGTCCCATCATTTCCATAGCGAGACTTGGTCTTCTCCTCAACATATGCCTTGCTTTGTGAGGATTCCTCCAAAAAAATTCACGGTGAGAGCAATGATATCCTTGAGCACGGGATCATATTCTTGATCCTTCAATGGAACCAACTCCTGATGGCACTCTTCTTCATACTCAACCTCTCTAGACACAACCTTGGCCTTCAAGGAAATCGATGCCCCTTTGTGAATTCATATGGCCCTAGCACGATTGTCAAGAGCATTCTTGGTTTGCACTTGATAGGAGCACAACTCTTTCATAACTTGAGTTGAGGTCAAAGAAGCAAAGTCATGCCTTCCTTGAATGCTCTTCAAGTCCGCGGGCTCAAATGGCATGAGAGCAATCATGTACTTCCTCTTGATCCAAGCATCATCAATGTACTTGGCACCAACATTGGAGAATGTGGTGGCAAGAGTCTTGAGCCTTCGGTACATGTCTTCATGGCTCTCTCCATCATGCATATAGAACCCTTCGGCCTCATTTCTCAAGGCATCATACCTATTCCTTTGCATGCTTTCATTGCCCACAAACATGTAAACAAGAGCATCCCATGTTTCCTTGGCGGTGGAATATTGTTGAAGATGAGGCATGTGGTTAGGACCCACGGCTTGTTGAAGAATCGACAAGGCGGTGTAGTTGAGTTGACAATCTATGACTTCTCTTCTTGTCAAGTTCTTGGGGTCATGAGGCTTGTATCCATCACGAGTGACCCTCCAAAGCTCTATACAAGAAGAGTTCAAGTGAGTTTCCATGTAATATTGCCATTCACGAAAATAAAAAGCATCAATTTTAGGTGGATCACCCCTAGGAATTATATGAGGATGTGGGACGGGAGGATCGAGAGAATAATGTCCTTTGACAGAGTGATATTCTCCATCTCCTTCCGTACCCTTATCGGTGGAGTTGTTAGCGGAAGCATTTTTAGATGGATCACCATCATCCCCTTTCTCGGCGCCATCCGGCACTTTGTCCGGAGGAGGTGAAGTAGAGACTTCCGGTTCCTGCGCTTTCATGAGTTGCAACACGAGTTGTCGCAATTCATCGATTTTGTTCTCCACGGATGAGGTCAATGAAATTTTCAACTCATTGAGATCATCAATAGAGACTTGCACTGCGGAACCGGCGGTCTCCGCTTCATCTCCCATACTTTACTCTTAGGCGGTTAAGCCCGATAAAAGAGCCAAGGCTCTGATACCAACTGGAAGTAATGTATGGGCACCTAGAGGGGGGAATAGGTGTTACGACCGATTTTAATTGTTCTACAAGTTTAGGCTTGACATAAAGGTAAATTCTCTAGATAATGCAACTATGGTGAATTTCCCTATATGACAAGGATAACAACAAACACAATGCAAGTACAATTAAAGGAGGAAGGGAACGAGGTGACCGATATGAAGCACGCGGAGACACGATGTAATCCCGAGTTCCTCCTTGTTAAGGGAGTACGACTTGTTGGAGGGGTGTGAGCTTGCCATGAAGGCCTACTCAACGCCACAAAGTCCTCACCCTATTCTCCGATGAACCCCGCCTCAAAGGCCTAGTCCACCTTCCACTACTGATCCCCTTTGAGGCGGGAATCAAATCCTTTACAAACAACTTGGGGCACACACCCACAACCAAATTGGGGTCTCCCAACAATCTCGAATCACCAAGAGTAGCAAGATGCCTAGGTTCTCCACAAGAGGAAACCCTAGGCTAGATCCCTCAAGCTAATGAGGGGGAAATGAAGAACGGGTCGGTGAAGATGTAGATCAGGGCCTTCTCCTTCAATCCTCCAAAGATCAACAATTTTGGTGGGAGGTATTGGGAGTTAATGCGGATTTGGTGAGCTCTTAAATGCTATTGAATGCTAGAGGGAAGAACTAGAGCTCAAGGAGGAAGAGGAGGGGTATTTATACCCCCTCCTCAAATCTAGCCGTTTGGCTGGAAAACAGGTACCGGAATATCCGGTCGGGATATTTCTTCTGATCTGCTTCGAAAACGTTGACCTCGACCGGATATTCTTATTGGCCCGGAGTAATCCGGTACCAATAATCCGGTTGCCTTCTATCCTGCGCTGGAACCTGAACCGGATATTCTGGTTGCCATGGAATAATCCGGTTCAAATAATCTGGTTAACTTCTGTGACTTCCAACTTCAGTCCTTAGCCGAGTTTGAGCAGAATCTTCCTCAGCCGGAATATCCGGTACGATATGAATAATACGGTCCCAATATTCCGGCTCTTCTCTGTCCCGAACTGGACAGAAAACATCCTAACCTGAATATCCGGTTTCCCGGAATAATCCGGTTAGAATAATCCGGTTCCTCACTGTCCCAAATCTCTTAACCCAATCTTCACCGATCTTTTCAGTGATCGATGCTGATGTTATGGATAACACCTGCACGCTAAAAACCTTGATAAATAATGTACTTAGTATTGTTAACTAACACACAAAACACCGGGAAAACAAAATGCACTTTCACATGGGAGAAGTTACGATATTAGTAGTTGAATTATGTTGAAATAATATCTCGTGGTTTGGTATTTAAGTTGGGGTGCTATTCTTCTAGTGGTGTCATGGGAGGATGTATTGTGTTTTTGGCTACTAATTGTGGGGTTGCCGGAGTGACAGTAAGCTAAACCCCCATTAGGAAACCAATGCACGAGGGAGTGTAGGATCCCAGAGTTTTAAGGCTGTGGTTAGATTTATCTTAATTACTTTCTTGTATTTGTGGATGCTTACGAGGGGTATAATCACAAGTATGTATTAGTCCTAGTTGGGCGGTGCATTAGCATAGGTGCACCCACACAACACTTCACGAACCAATAAATAATAGTCAACTGTATGAAGCGAAAGCACTTGACGAAATTCCCATGTGTCCTCTTGAACGTTTGGTAATCATAAGTAGAACAACCGGCTTGTCCTTTGCTCTCAAAAGGATTGGGCCACTCGCCGCAATATTATTTACTGTCTTTTATTTACTTGCACTTTATTTATCTGCTATATCAAAAACCACCAAAAACCTGTTTGCTAGTGTTTACAGTGAATCATCTATCCAATCTGCTTGTCAACACCTTCTGCTCCTCGTTGGGTTCGACACTTTTATTTATCGAAAGTACTACGATACACCCCCTATACTTGTGGGTCATCACACCTTAATTAAAAGTAGTTTCCCTTGAGGCCCCGCTGCAACGGGCTGGTAGGACAGAAGATGTTGTGTAAGTTTCTCATTGCGAGCACGTACGACTAAATTGGAACACATGCCTATGGTTTTCCTAGTACTTGGATGCTTTATTATTATATATCTGCAATGCCCATGTTTTGATTATTATATGAACTATCTTATCGATGCAACGCCCGTTCATCCATCCCTATGCCTACAGTACTTTAATCCTGTTGTTTCCCACAATTGCTACTGATGTTACTATTTTACTCCTGCTGTTATTTTACTATTGCTACTGCTATAAAACTGTTACCACTGATAAACTGTTGCGAGAAAGTCTACTTTCAGGTCTATCTTAACTAACAACTCATATTTTAAGGCTTATAGATATTCTTTGGCTCCCCTTGTGTCGAATCAATAAATTTGGGTTTTACTTCCCTCGAAGACTGTTGCGATCCCCTGTACTTGTGGGTCATCAGTCCCCACCTCCTGTGCTGCACAATCTTCAATGAGTGGACTCCAGCTTTCCCAGTCCGGGGTCCATGGATCTTTCAGGTCGTATTGCCGCTGCCATGGTCCCTCCTCCCTCCCCCCTCCTCAAGCGGAGGGTGAGGAGGACTCCTCGAGTCTGGGGATGGTGGTGCAGGCACCCGAGTCCCCGCGCTCACCAGTGGTACTTTGCTACTAATGCTCTCCTGGGACCCCTCCTACCTCACCCTAGGGGTCCCCCTCGTGGTTCCTGCCATGCCGGAGGCCGGATCTCTCCAGACAGTTATGGTCTTCCCCGACACTCCCGTGGGTGTTTCTCGAGCTCCTCCCCTACGTCGTCCTCGGCTCTCGCCGCCTCCGCCCACTCATGCCAGTGCCAGGATTGCATCTGCGAGATCGGGGGAGGGGATGGTGGTTCCGATAATGACGATGGTGGCGTCGCGCCGTCGGGTGGCTCACGACTCTGAGACCGGTACGTCTAGACCCTCCTTTGCCCTCCCCCTCTCCCGCCCCTTTCCCCGCCAGGCTCTTGTTTTTCTATTCTCGATTCGGTTTGTATCGACCAGTTGCCTCAGGTGGCGGTTGATTGTGGCATTGTCTTTCACGAAGAGAAGGGCCCAAAATGCGAACAGATTGAGGCGATTGTAGCTAAGGAGATCCTTGAGGGGGTCCCTTGTGGCGACTCGTGCTCAGGCGGAGCATGAGCGCTAGGGGCCCCCGGCTCCTGCTGGACCTGTGCAGGATGAGCATGGGTCCCCCAGTGGAGCCTCTCCTGTGATGGATAGAGCGGCGGATCCCGTGGCATCCTCCTAGCCGGGGAGGAAGCGCGGGAGGCCCACTAAGGAAGATAAGGCAACATCCAGGCCCTCGACTTCTGGTAGGGACCGATCGGTCCCATGTAAGGGGACAACCCCGATGGTTTCCTCTGAGTGTTAATCTATTCAACTGGAACATGCAGGGGTTTGGTCAGGACGGCCACTAGCGTCAGCTGGTGGAACACATTAGAGATGAAGACCCAGATATAGTGGGTATTAAGGAGTATATTCACCAGGACTTCTCGACCCCGGAACTGGAAAGCCTAAGTCGCCACAAATTTGTGTGGCAATGGGTCGCTTGGGAGGGATCCTCCTTGGTGTCAAGGAGGATATATTTGAGCTTGAGGATATGGACCGCGGGGTGTTTTTTCTGAGTATGTCCCTGACTCATAGACGGACCAACCTCCGATGGGAGGTGATCTCTGTTTATGGCCCCGTGGATCATCGGAGGTCACCCGAGTTCTTAGAAGAGCTTAGGGTGAAGTGGAGTGTTGCACTATTCCGGTTGTTGTGGCGGGGGACTTTAATTTGATCTGCTCACCGGATGATAAAGCTCGGATAATGTGGATTTCCCCCGTATGTGGCTGTTCAATGACTTCATCGCTGATCTGGCGCTCATCAAGATAGAGCGTGTTTGCGCGCGGTGCACCTGGTCCAATAACCAGGCGGATCCAATTTGCAGTGTGCTAGACCAGGTGTTTTGGTTTCGGTCGAGTGGGAGACTGCTTTCCCGTTGTGCTCCTCGCGGGCCATTACTCGGGTGGGCTCGGACCACTCTCCCCTAATCCTCTCCTCTGGTGGGGTGGCCACCCCTAGGCCGAACCGCTTTCACTTTGAGGACTTTTGGCTGGGTCAGCCTGCTTTTATGGAAGCGGTTCAGCTTAAATGGGGGTTGGCTGCCGCTGCACCCCCACGTGCATACGATGTGGTGGATGTGTGGCATCATTGTGCCAAGTCCTCCAGGCAGTTTATGAGGGGGTGGGGGGATAATCTGGGGGCCAACATCCACAAAAACAAAGCCTCCCTTCTTGGTCAGATTCATACTTTGGATCTGGCTGCTGACGCGGGAGGTCATAGTGCGTTGGAGTAGGGACATCGATATGCACTGGAGGCCTCCCTTATGGAGATCTACAAAGGGGAGGAGGTATTCTGGCGACAACGGAGTCGCCAGAACTGGATCCTCAAGGGGGACTCCAATACCGCCTACTTCCATGCCATCACGAATGGGCAGCGAAGACGTTGTTCTATTCCTGTTGCTCTGGGCGGATGGCGTCCTCTTAGATACGGCCGCGGACTTGTCGGCCCATATCTACTCCTTCTATAAGGAGTTATTTACGGTGCCCCCCCCCCCCCGGTATGGGGTCGCGTTGGCTGAGGACTCCTGGCCCCACAGATCCTTAGTTAGCTCGGATGAGAATGGGAAGCTCCTCCTTCCCTTTCTCCCCGAGGAGGTTCGACGTGCGATTATGGAGATGAAGGCTGATTCGGCCCCAGGGACGGATGGCCTTCCGGTCTCCTTCTTCGAGACGTTCTGGGAGTCTATTCAGGCGGTGATCATGCCGATGTTTTAGGAATTCTATACTGGGGCCCTCGTGATGTCGCGGCTTAATTTTGGCGTGATAACCTTGATTCCCAAAGTGTTAGGGGCCACGGATATCCCCCAATTTAGACCCATTGCGATGATGAATGTTATTCAGAGGATCTTCTCCAAGGTTTGTGCGATGTGGTTGGCCCCGGTGGCTGAACGCATTACACATCCCTTCTAGTTTGCCTTCCTCAAGGGTCGCTTTATCCATGATGGGATCCTTGCTCTTCATGAGATTGTTCATGAGATCAAGGTACATCGTCATAAAGGGGTGTTCCTTAAGTTAGATTTCTAGAAGGCATAGAATAGACTGGACTGGTTGTTCCTTCGCCAGGTGCTACAGTGGCGAGGTTTTGATGACCGGTTTATCTCATGGGTCATGCAGCTCGTCATGAGTGACAATACCGCGATTAACATAAATGGGGACATTTGTCCCTATTTTAGGTCTTCCTGCGGGGTGAGGCAAGGGGACCCCATTCCCCCATCCTCTTTGACATAGTTGTAGTTTCCCTGGCGGCTATCTTGGACAAAGCCAAGGTAGCCAGCCACATCTCGGGCGTGGTAGGGAACCTCATCCCGGGGGGCGGTTTCACTCATCTTCAGTATGTAGATGATACCATGATTATAGTGGAGGGTGAGGGGTTGGATATTGTCAACGTCAAGTTCCTCCTTTTTTGTTTTGAGGCCATGTAGGGCCTGAAGATTAATTTTTACAAGAGTGAGGTTGTGGTGCTTGGTTACCCCCTGGAGGAGCAGCAGCGGATAGCAGATAACTTGAACTGCAAGTTGTTCATGTTCCCTGTTAATTATCTTGGGGACCCGCTGAGAGACTCTAGGGTCCTAATTAAGGACCTGGAACCCATGCTGGGGAGAGTTAGGAATAAGGCGGAACCTTGGCGTGGACGCTTTAGCTCCAAGGGAAGGAAGTCCATGCTGATTGGTTCCTGCCTATCTAGTATCCCCTCCTACATGATGGGGATCTGTTCCCTGCCCGAGGGGATACATGCTTCCTTTGACAGGGAGCTCTCTCGCTTCTGGCAAGATGGTAGGAGGCAAAAATACCATATGATTAAATGGGCGGACGTTTGTGCCCCCAAGGATATGGGCGGCATTGGGATTGTGGCATCCCGGAAAATAAACGTGGCTCTTCTGCTTAGATGGGTATGGCACATTCTGAGGGATGATGGGGGGCCTGTGGCTTCAACTCATCAAAACGAAGTACCTAAAGGGGCGCCCACTTCTTGCGTGCGACCGGCAGGACGGTTCTCTTTTTTGGAGATCTATCCCGTCGCTCAAGAAGAAATTAGGAAAGGGGCACGGTTCTCCATTGGAGATGGACAGGGCATCATGTTCAGGCTCGATCCGTGGCTTTGAGGGAGGCCTTTGCAACTGGAGTTTCCGAGGCTATTTGTGATTTTCTCGGACCCCTCCCTAGTGGTGGCAACCGCCGTCCAAAATGGGAATTGGAACATCGGGTTCCGACGAACATTTGGACCGGTGGAGGCCGCGGCGTGGGAGGAGCTTCGGGGTGTCCTCCCTGAAGCTCTACCTGGGGGTCTCGACCAGGTGTCCTGGTCGTTGACCCCATCAGGGTCCTTCTCGGTCAAATCGGCGTACCGGGCCTAGTTTTTTGGGCCCACTAGACCTTGGGCCTGGCTTCTTTGGAAGGTCCTATTACCGTTGAAAATCAAGATGTTTGTGTGGAAGTTGTTGCGAGATAGGCTTCCCTCGGGGATCGAGATGACCAAACGCCACGGCCCGAGGGACGGTCTATGTCCCCTATGTAGGACCCTGAGTCGTGCTCCCACATATCGTTTGCTTGTCCCGTGGCCCGGTTTCTGTGGAACTTTGTCCTTGAAGCCCTGGGCCTTCTTGGCAAGTCTCGGACCTCGGCGAGTTTCTTGAAACTCGGGCACCTAACCGGAGGAAGTAGACGCCTCTTCTGGTTGTTGTTTGCGGCGATGGCCTGGACGTTGTGGACGGTGCGAAATAAAATGGTGATTGAGAAGATTTTTCTTCGACGCGGTTCTGACTTGGTGTTCAAATTTCTCGTCTTTTTGCAGGAGTAAAATCCGCTGTGTAGGCAGCGGGACCGGACGCGGCTAGACGACTCCATCAACAGACTACTAATGGCTGCGCTCCACCTCGCCTCTTTGGCGCCTCGCTGGTTGGCTCCCCTCTACCCACACCACCCCATTCCGCCGCTGCTGCTGTGTGTGCGCTAGCGCTCTTGCTTTCTTGTCTTGGACCTTGTTGTGTTGTTGCCCCAGCAATCTGTGTGTGTGTGTCGGTGTTGTATCACCTACTTTGTATGGCTATGTTGGACGGTTGGTTTATTTACAAAGCGGGACAAAAGCCTGTTTCGAGGATTAATCTCTTCATAGGGGACCAATCAACATCAGCAATGACACAAGACAGCATGTCCGGATGGCCGGGAAGTAATTCTGGTACCACGAGTAATTTGTTTGGAATATTTTGTCCATGGTCCATGGTTTTCAGCTACTTATTCGCGTTGCACCGTATAATTAAGCCCGCCTCTAGATCACTGCTCAAACACTAGATGCTAGAACAGAGTATAATCTCCAATCTCTATCTCTATCTCTATCTCTTCTCTACTACCTAAAAGATGCAATTCGTTCCGTCTTCGCCCAACAAGCGATACGTCGCATTTTCGTCCGACCCCGTCCTACTTTCTCCCGCTCCAATTTCCCCCATTTTTTTTCCTGGGTATTTCCCCCTAAGTTTCGCCATCAGTTACCTACCAGCAGCGATCAATCAGCATTAATTCACGCTAAATCTACATGGTTTCCGTCGCCCTGAGCCCCGATTAGATTTCCTTTCCTATACCGCGCGGAGCCACAAATTGCTAGGGTTCCGCCTTAGGTCATAGCCGCCGGCTCGAGGACGCCCGTGAGGAGCTCATGTTGGCTGCTCGACAAGGGTCGGGATGAAGATGCTGCAGGCGGCGGTGGCAGAGGCATCCTAGGAGCTGGAGCACGCCATGGAGGGCGATGGTATGGAGCTCCGTCTCCAACGCCACAGAACCTCCGCGCAGCGCCGCCGTGGCCGAGAACTGGGATTCAAGACAAGCTCATGGGTATGTATATGTCGATCCCCAACCGGTCTCACCAATCGTTTGCTGGGCGAGTTCTTCTAGAGTGTCTGTCTCCAACCATCAGCGCAGGACATCACGGATCCAGCACCAGTGACGTACTTAGTTCTGGTAGATTGAGGCAGCCTCCTGATGGTAGGAACAAGATGGACTAATGGCACCGATGCTTATAAATCCTGCTCCAACTCCACTGGCAAATAACAATGTATATTGAAACCCCTCCTCTGTTCTGAAGCCTGTTGAATTTATCACTGTTTGCAGAAGCACCAATAAGTATTCCAGATCCATCGGCCTTATCGAGATAATCAGTTTTGTATATCTATTTCAGAATAGATGATTATGCGTTCTAGGGAGTAGAGGAAAACTACCTCTTGCATCACCTGTAACGATTGAATATGATAGTTTCATCTAACTTAGGCGTGGCGGGAGAGCAGCAGTGGCTGCCGGACAGTCCCTGGGGCTCGTGCGGCAAGGAGTCCGCGGCTTCTGGCTGCTGGAATAGAGGATCAGCGAAGCTGAAGCAACGGCGTGAGGAGCTAGCTGCAGTTCACGCTGCAGGAGGCCCAGTGGCGCATGGAGCTCGCGTCGCCGACAAGAACCACGCCGCCATCCCCAAGTTGGAGGGCGAGATCGAGGAGAACCTGATGCTGATCTAGATGTCGGCCCTGAGCAGATCCCCAAGGTGGTCAACTGTTGAACAGGCATTCTGGTGACCCGGCTCGGGCAGAACGACAAGGAAAGGCTCCTTGGTATGGCCGACAGGCTGCGCAAGAGGGTGGTCGGTTGGACGGACGGTATGCACACCGTCACCAAGGCGGTGTTAGGTCCTAGCCGGCCTAAGCAGCCTACCGGGTCCTTCCTCTTCCTGGGTCCGACCTGTCGGTGTGGGCAATACTGAGCTCGCCATGGCCCTCTCCGAGCAACTGTTCACGATGATAACTTGCTGGTGCCCATCGACATATCTCTGTACATGGAGCAGCACTCCGTCACTCTCAAGCCGCTCTATTTTATATTTATAATCTTGCATTCTTGCTTCACACAATCGTTCACTTGTTAACTGCATTAGAAACTTGCATTTTGTTTACAATTAAGTATGCTTCAGCGTCTAAGCGAGCTTTCCATTTGATAGGTATGGTTGGGTATCCTGTCACATATGGACTTAACTTAAATGCTCGGATGTCAAGATGACAAGCTGGGTATTGAACTTCTGTACTAAATAATACCGAGTTAGGAGATTGGTCTAGATGAAGTTAGTTTAAGGTAGAAGCAATGTAACCTCATATCTGGAAACGCAAAATAGGCGGAGAATATGAATAGGAGATTGTTATAATGTGGATTTTGGATTTTTTTATGCACAGGTTGAGTCGGAGAGCAGGCAGAAAATGGTGTCCGTGGAAAAATAACTTGCTGCCGCTTTGTAGGACTCCTGTCAGATCACATACTGTTTTATCTGCCATAACATCTTCACTTTGATAACTTTTCTTGAAATATTTTGGATATTATTGTTGCCAAATAAATCACTCTGCATGTCCTGTATGCAGCTCTACCGGAGTGCATCTTTCAAATTTTCAGTTAAATGGAGCTCGGTTTTATCCTAAAATTAATTTTATTTCTTGATATCCATTGTTGTGTCACACCTGATGCAGGCAGGGGCGGATACACAGCTAGCCAAGGGGTGTGGTAGACACCTAATGCTCTACATACTACATTCACGATGTACCACGCTATCGGTTGTTTGTGTTCTGGTATCATCTTGGATTCCTGAGTTCAAGCAATAATATTTATTTTGCAGTAAAAAAAGTAATTTTTGTTGCTAATTCAGCTACAGCCAGAGATAATGCTCTTTTTCCACTGAAATTGATTTGATGAAGTTACATTCAGTATAAATCATATCTCAATTTTAGATTATTAGCAGTGATTTATTCGCAAAAAGATACTCGATGAGAAGTGAATTTATATCAGAGTTATGCGGTTTTATGAAAATGTTGTGTGCTTATTAAGAACCTTCAGATGTAACACCTCTGCATTTTGATTGATGCCATAGGAAAAAATCATAGAAATATTTGAGGGGCGGTAAAGTTTGATGCTCCAGGAACTTTAGAATTTAGACTTATATGTACTAATAAATTCTGTGAGATTGTAGAAGAATCGAATAGGATAGAGACAATCTTTGGATTATGTAGTTGCGTGTATTCTAATACCATTTGGATCGGATCAATGCATGAAAGTTTGTTATGAACTTTCCTTTGTGTATGCAGGATCGTTGTTTGCACTTTCTGCTACAAAGGAGGATACCAAGAAGCATGGACTGAGATTGGTATCGATTTCAGTATTATGTGTCAGTGTGTAGAATCATTGTCATGTCAAAATTATCGCTGATGACCAGGGTAACCATATCACACCCTCATGGGCTGGGTTCACCGACAACGCGAGGCTCATCGATCGGTGAGGTTGCCAAGAATTATGGCCATCTTTGACGTTAAATGTCTCACTGGAAGAAACTAATACCACATTTCCTGTTAACTGCTCTTTTTTGGTGTTATTATTGATATGTGGTGCCTGAACGGTAACATTTTTTCCAGGTTTTAGGACAAGTGCAGATGGACAGTTCGTTTTATTTTCAGGTTTCAGGACAAGTGCAGATGGACAGTTCATTTTTGTTTGCTGAATTGTGCTCCCAGCCAGCTATATACATATACATATTGATTCAAGCGACCAAACCCTTGGCGATACAGATCCAATTCATACAAAAGAAGTTCAATTTCTGAAGTATTAGGCTATGGACATTGTTATATTTGTGGGGAAGTCTTTTTATCGCCATATCTGCATACATATTGACATGTCAAGAAACTGTATAGAGGGGGATGATTGATATTGTTATTCATGTTAAAGTGTGCTTAACAAACGGCCATGTGGCATGCTTCTTATGGTAACTTGGCTCACCTATTGACAGTATTGATTGAAGCCTTAGAGCATTGTGGACATTGTTATATTTGTGGGGAAGCCTTAGAGCATGAAAAATCGAAATGGCACGCTAGCTACATCAACGGTAACTTGGCTCACCTATTGACAGTATTGATCGAAGTCTGTCTTTTCCGAATATTTCAAATCAGCAATTATGTATATGCATTCCTCTCTCTTGCTGGACTTAAGAAACAACTCTCTTACTCGTGTCTAATTATTGAATTCCTCAAATGGTCCGCGCTCAATTCTAGGAAATTGGAATTATGGAGGTAAGATAAAGTATAAAATTGCTTTCTTTGCAGTGCATGAATTTATGACTTCAAAAATAATAATCTACTAAAATATTACTTTGATGTTTTAGACCGTCTATTCTTCGAGGTCTCTTTATTGATATCGGGTAGTATATAATCAAAGGAGACTTTCGTCGGTACGGAGTGTGGAGAAGGTATGTCGATGTGGTTGTTGCAGAATGGAGATGGGGCAGATGTTGATGCGAATGTACAATGTGCTCATGTCGAACAAATCATGTACATGTAAAGAAACAATGCCCTATCTGGACCCAAATGTATGATTTGAAGCGATTATCGTTATTGTATTATTATTTGGTAGCAGTGCACAAGTACTTTTTTTTTGCAAAAAGGTCTACTCGATCATTAATAAACTAATAATCATCAACAACAGTATAAAATTATGAAGAGTAATAAAATTTATAAATAGGTCCTTGGACCATCTAACGCTGATTACAAACCACTAAAGCGAGCTAAAGGCGTGTCGCCGTCCTTGCCCCTCCCTAATAAGAGTCGGGCAAAACTTGTCAAAATAGGTCTTCATGTAGTAGACAGCAGAGGAATCATCATGCTAAGGTCCCAGAGTACCAGTCTACCATGATAACAACACTCCTTAAAGATGTGAACCATATATCGGAAAAGTATGACCTACAACCCCACGAAGTAACACGAGAACCGACCGGATCCTATCAGATATCTGCTAGCCAGACAACTCCACGCGCCCTCCGTAAAAAATCTACTAAAACAAGAAATGGAACACTCCGGCCAACGAGAGGCCGTGGTCCACAACCCAAGGACTGAAAGGCTAGCAATAGGCGGCGGACTCGCGTAGGACCCGATGGAGGGGTGGAAACCCTAGCATGAGGATCACCTTATTTTCTCCTCTTTCTTTCTATAATGGTACAGTATGAATGCACATGATTAATGCATAAGAATTTTAACTATAGAATTACACGTATAACTTATGTAACTAATATAAATTCAGAGACCGTAGCAACGCACGGGCATTCAACTAGTTTCTTATATCAGTAATAAGCTGTTTAATTCCTCTTTTTTTCCTTGATACAAGTTTTAAAGTGGTTGGCATTTTTTACAACCGTTTATCTCACTTAATCCGATGGTCAAAAAATAAGAGGTACCTAGAGGCACTGGATTAGAGGTACCGAGAGGTACTTAAAAGTACTATGTTTTTTTTATCAAATAAGAAAGGACAGTAAGGAACGCGTGTTCGAGGTGTCGGAGAAGTGTCGGCGCCGCCGCGGGGGACACGCTGCGTTCGAGGCGTCGGAGAAGGGCCGGCTCCGCCGCGGGGGACACGCTGCTGTGGCTGTCCATGTGGGCCACGGCCATGGGACTCCTGGTGAAGCTCCTTGTCGCGCGCCTCGGGGTCGCCACGGGCCGGCACCTCGCCGAGCTCTGCCGCGACGAGTATCTCGACTGGGTGCGGCGCGCGCTCTGGGTCATGCTGCTGTGGCTGCTCATGTGGGCCACGGCCATGGGCATCCTCGTGGGGCTCCTTGCCGCGTGGCTCAGGGTCTCCGCCGGCCGGCACCTCGCCGAGCTCTGCCGCGACGAGTACCCCGACTGGGCGCGGCACGCTGGCTCATGGCGCCTCGGGGTCGCCACCGGCCAACACCTCGCCGAGCTCTGCTGCGACAAGTACCTTGATTGGGCACGGCGCGCGCTCTGGCTCATGCTTCTGCTCATGTGGGCCATGGCCATGGGCCTCCTCATGGAGCTCCTTGCCGCGCGGCTCAGGGTTGCCGCCGGCTGGCACCTCGCCGAGCTCTGTCGTGACGAGTACCCCGACTGGGCGTGCGCCGTGCGCTCTGGCTCATGGCCAAGGTCGTCATGGTCGGTGCTGACATCCAGGAGGTCATCGGCAGCACGATGGCCATCAAGATCCTCAACAGGGGGTACCTACCGCTCTGGGCCGACGACGAAAGGCAGCTCCCGCGTAAAGTGGGTGCTATCCCACATCGAGCATAGCTCGCGCATCATCTGCGTACGTAGACCTTGCCCGCATGTCATTCCCAGCCGTCCGTAGACCTTGGTGCTCACATCAGCCATGGGAGAGGATGTTGTTTTTAACAGGAAGAAATATTTTCATGTCTTACAGGTTATTTTCTCAGCAGCTCATTGGATCCAGCTATGGGTTTTCTTACCCCCTTCAGATCAGAGGAAACTTATGGTGGATGGCTGCACTCGTCTCCTTACGGTGGCACAGCATTTTTTCTCCCAGCATACGTGCCAGCATCATAATAGGATTTCGTAGTTTCCTTTTGGTTTTGCTGTTTCGTTATAAGGAGATTATCCTGTTCTTGTAAGGTTTAAACTTTTGTAAACGTTTGGCTACGCTGAATTTTAATAAGCAATAAATGATGTGTGTATCACTCGATGCAGAGACCGGGGTTGTCCCCATTTCTAAAAAAAAAAATGACCTGCACGTGAATGGTGCTGGAGCCTGTAAGTCGATCACAGGCCAGAAGACCGTGGTTTGCTTTTTCCTAGTGGATGGCAAAGCTGGACACGCGGTGAGGAAACTGGAGACAACATTCGGAGGCCAAGAGAAGAGCTATATCCTTAATAGATTAATCACCGTTTTAATCGATGGTCCAAAATATTCAGCCGGGGAGGTACTTGAAGGTACCCGCGGTACCTCGCCAATCACCGTAACACAGCTCTTTTCCTTAGCTATTTGGCACGAGACCATAGACAACCTAAATCGGTGTGCCAATTAATCCTGGTTACTTACATGCATGTGTAGCGCATGTACTCCTTGTTCCTAGTATATATGACTGCGTCAGTTGTTCCTAACGAGTGATTTGAGGCTTCTAGCCCCTTCGGGGTCCTCCTTGTTCAAAATATAAAAAAATATAAAAAATGTTTGTTCCTAACGAGAGAGGCTCACACGTCCATCCACAGGTGAGACTGAAGTGACCGAAGATGGTGTTCATCTATCTGGCGAGTAACTCTTTCATCGCTACTCCCTGTGAGGTTCTCTTATTAAACAAGTGCACTATAGTCACATACCCACGAGCAGGGCCGTAGTAACCAATAAATATCTCTAGCTTAAGTCTTATTCTCCTATGGCCTCTTTGGATCACAGCGTTGAAAAATACAGGAATATGAAAAACATAGGAATTTTAGAGGTTTGTACGCGTAAAACAGAGGAACCGAAAATAGAGGAAAACCGTAGAATTAGTCCTTTGGATGAAATGAAGAAAAACGCAGGAAAAATGACTCGAACCTACGCACTTGAGTCTAAAAAAAGAGGTTAGAATGGATGTTCAAAATCCTATGGAATTGAGGCGTAGGAATCCAATCCATAGTAATTTATGTAGTACAATTCCTTTGATCAAAAGACAATCCATAGAAAATAATTCTAAGTATTGGAATCCTCCAAAAATCTTACAAAATTGCTATAATCCAAAGAGGCCCTTAGTAGTTAGATACGGCTTCTGTTTTGTACGTTTCACCGTAAAAACATATTAATTGTCTTAAAGTTGTAAAAAATAGATGTATCTAGATATATTTTAGTGTTATATAGTACATCTACTTTAGTCTAACTTTAGTATAATTAATATGAGACGGAGGGAGTACCTTGTTCCAGGCTAAATGGACAGTAGATATTTTTCTGCACCTTTCGAAACGCATCCTCAGAATACAGTACGCAGTACGTCCCATATATATACTACCTTCATTTCAAAAAATAAGGCGTATTTCGCTTCGTTTGACCGGGACTTTGATCAAGGATTACACATTTAATATGCGACATATGTGATAGAACTCATAATCATAGTGAAGCACTTTTGAACAGAAATACAACAATATTAATTATCTTTAATTTTTTATGTATATTAATAGACTAATTATTGGTCAAAGTATTGGTCAAAGCAAACAAAATACGTCTTCTTTTGCAGAACGGAGGTAGTGTAGCCTAAGGCAAGCGTGGAAGTAGTGTTCTGTTATATAGACGTATGATTGCTTCACTACACAATTTATCTGCGATGCCCTTTAATTAATAAAATAATATATCATGCTTGCCTTTATACATACCAGATGGTGTACGTTTACAAGGCTGGGGCGGCCATTGTGCAGGGGCTGTCGTTCCCTGCTGCATGTGCATCATATCTGTAAATGAGAGGAGCCAAAGCATCCGTGTGGCATTACATTTGTTCGACGTCACCTGCCACAACATCACGCCCGGATGGACATTTAACCAGGAGGTCAGGGTTTCATGGAACTATCTCTCCACCAACCCCGTTCATCGTCGTCGCACCAATCATATTGAGTTTGATATTCACTTTGTTCGCGAGCAGGTCACTCTCGGTCACGTTCGAGTTCTTCATGTGCCTACCTCCCAACAATTTTGCGTACATCATGATGAAAGGATTGCCGACATCAACTTTTGAGAAGTTTCGGTTTAGTCTGTGTGTCAAAATGCTGACGCTTCAACTATGTGTGTATGGGGGGGGGGGGGTGTTGGGGGGGAGGGTGCTGAGATAGAATAGGATCCGTAAATGCACATAGCCGGTTTAGATTCGTTGTAGATGAATGTACCTACACTACAGGAAACGCTCCATATGCCAACGGCCATAAGCCGTCGGCACAGGCTGTGCCGACGGCCGTCGTCGGCACCTTGCCGTCGGCCTATCCGGCGTCGGCACATGGTCAAATGGCCGTCGGCACAAAAAAAAACCGTCGGCGTAGGCTATGCCGACGGGCTCTATGCCGACGGCAAAGCCGTCGGCACAATATTTCCAAAATTCGAATTTTGGAAAAAAAAAAATTGAACTTTTTTTAATTTCTATTCCAGAATTTTTCACTTAGCCACATATTTAATCTCTAATCTCTAATTACACAATTAATCTAGTCAACATACTTAACTTAGTCAAACTTCCCGTTCGGTCACCCATCCTGAAATTGCTCCAGCCCAAGCACGCTTAACCATTGAGTTCCTTCCAAACTAGATTCCATATGAGATGTTAGAACTTATGATATTACTATCATATCAATCATATTAACCTGTGGGGAATGATGTTAAACTTTTCTATTGTATAAATTTAAAACAGTATTTGAACAAATAACAATGATTTTATAATTATCTTTATTGACTAAATAACAATATAATGTTATAAATTACTTTATTTTGTGAATAAATTATTTAATATACAATAATTTATATCTTTAAATCCGTAAATCGAAATTTGACAAATAAAATGTCTAAATCGATTAGAAAAATTAGAGAAATTCAAATATGACATCCATATCATAAAAACATCGATAGTTTTAAAAAATTAATCTCTTTTGATAAATAGCCATGGTGGCCATTTTGACAGTTTCTGCCGATTAAGGTGGAAACAGGCCAAATGACGGGTGTAATGGCCAAATCCATGGCATAGTTTGTTTAAATATGCCCATATTCCACACAAACATGCATATTGGAAGCACGGACAATGTTCCCGAAGAAAGTTTTCCTTTTCATTGAATAAAAAACCATTTTCCATCCTCCGAGTGTGAAAAATGGCTTTTTTTGTGAAGCATCAACCACAAATATGTTGCAAAACCTAGGAGCTGCATTTTTTGAATATACTAGACCATGTTATATTCACAAATAACCAATTATTTTCCTCTGAAAAGGTTTTCATCCACCTCTTTTGAAGAACACAAGTTTCTGCCGATTCAGTTGGAAACGGGGCAAATTTGAACTGCAGGTGCCTCCTAGTTTGCTCATGATTTTTGGAAAAAATCATTTTTAGGTACACAACTACCTATTTCATCAGAGATACACCAAGAGTTTCTCAATATTCAAGCCCTAGATGCGAACGGTCATGCCCGCCGTCTTGACTTTTTCAAGAAACCGACTTAGAAAATTCCAGAAAATTTAAAAAACCCCAAAATGATGCAAGACCTTCGCGTGGTGTCATTATATATGTCCTAGTATACACCAAAAATAATAAACTTGGAATACGACGGTTGTGTTGAAAATATGTTCACATAAATGAGCTATCTCCTACGAACATTCTAGGGTTTCGGGCCAAATGACGGGTGTAATGGCCAAATCCATGGCATAGTTTGTTTAAATATGCCCATATTCCACACAAACATGCATATTGGAAGCACGGACAATGTTCCCGAAGAAAGTTTTCCTTTTCATTGAATAAAAAACCATTTTCCATCCTCCGAGTGTGAAAAATGGCTTTTTTTGTGAAGCATCAACCACAAATATGTTGCAAAACCTAGGAGCTGTATTTTTTGAATATACTAGACCATGTTATATTCACAAATAACCAATTATTTTCCTCTGAAAAGGTTTTCATCCACCTCTTTTGAAGAACACAAGTTTCTGCCGATTCAGTTGGAAACGGGGCAAATTTGAACTGCAGGTGCCTCCTAGTTTGCTCATGATTTTTGGAAAAAATCATTTTTAGGTACACAACTACCTATTTCATCAGAGATACACCAAGAGTTTCTCAATATTCAAGCCCTAGATACGAACGGTCATGCCCGCCGTCTTGACTTTTTCACGAAACCGACTTAGAAAATTCCAGAAAATTTAAAAAACCCCAAAATGATGCAAGACCTTCGCGTGGTGTCATTATATATGTCCTAGTATCCACCAAAAATAAAAAACTTGGAATACGACGGTTGTGTTGAAAATATGTTCACATAAATGAGCTATCTCCTACGAACATTCTAGGGTTTCGGGCCAAATGACGGGTGTAATGGCCAAATCCATGGCATAGTTTGTTTAAATATGCCCATATTCCACACAAACATGCATATTGGAAGCACGGACAATGTTCCCGAAGAAAGTTTTCCTTTTCATTGAATAAAAAAACCATTTTCTATCCTCCGAGTGTGAAAAATGGCTTTTTTTGTGAAGCATCGACCACAAATATGTTGCAAAACCTAGGAGCTGCATTTTTTGAATATACTAGACCATGTTATATTCACAAATAACCAATTATTTTCCTCTGAAAAGGTTTTCATCCACCTCTTTTGAAGAACACAAGTTTCTGCCGATTCAGTTGGAAACGGGGCAAATTTGAACTGCAGGTGCCTCCTAGTTTGCTCATGATTTTTGGAAAAAATCATTTTTAGGTACACAACTACCTATTTCATCAGAGATACACCAAGAGTTTCTCAATATTCAAGCCCTAGATACGAACGGTCATGCCCGCCGTCTTGACTTTTTCACGAAACCGACTTAGAAAATTCCAGAAAATTTAAAAAACCCCAAAATGATGCAAGACCTTCGCGTGGTGTCATTATATATGTCCTAGTATCCACCAAAAATAATAAACTTGGAATACGACGGTTGTGTTGAAAATATGTTCACATAAATGAGCTATCTCCTACGAACATTCTAGGGTTTCGGGCCAAATGAAGTGTGTAATGGCCAAATCCATGGCATAGTTTGTTTAAATATGACCATATTCCACACAAACATGCATATTGGAAGCACGGACAATGTTCCCGAAGAAAGTTTTCCTTTTCATTGAATAAAAAAAACCATTTTCCATCCTCCGAGTGTGAAAAATGGCTTTTTTTGTGAAGCATCAACCACAAATATGTTGCAAAACCTAGGAGCTGCATTTTTTGAATATACTACACCATGTTATATTCACAAATAACCAATTATTTTCCTCTGAAAAGGTTTTCATCCACCTCTTTTGAAGAACACAAGTTTCTGCCGATTCAGTTGGAAACGGGGCAAATTTGAACTGCAGGTGCCTCCTAGTTTGCTCATGATTTTTGGAAAAAATCATTTTTAGGTACACAACTACCTATTTCATCAGAGATACACCAAGAGTTTCTCAATATTCAAGCCCTAGATACGAACGGTCATGCCCGCCGTCTTGACTTTTTCACGAAACCGACTTAGAAAATTCCAGAAAATTTAAAAAACCCCAAAATGATGCAAGACCTTCGCGTGGTGTCATTATATATGTCCTAGTATCCACCAAAAATAATAAACTTGGAATACGACGGTTGTGTTGAAAATATGTTCACATAAATGAGCTATCTCCTACGAACATTCTAGGGTTTCGGGCCAAATGACGGGTGTAATGGCCAAATCCATGGCATAGTTTGTTTAAATATGCCCATATTCCACACAAACATGCATATTGGAAGCACGGACAATGTTCCCGAAGAAAGTTTTCCTTTTCATTGAATAAAAAAACCATTTTCCATCCTCCGAGTGTGAAAAATGGCTTTTTTTGTGAAGCATCAACCACAAATATGTTGCAAAACCTAGGAGCTGCATTTTTTGAATATACTAGACCATGTTATATTCACAAATAACCAATTATTTTCCTCTGAAAAGGTTTTCATCCACCTCTTTTGAAGAACACAAGTTTCTGCCGATTCAGTTGGAAACGGGGCAAATTTGAACTGCAGGTGCCTCCTAGTTTGCTCATGATTTTTGGAAAAAATCATTTTTAGGTACACAACTACCTATTTCATCAGAGATACACCAAGAGTTTCTCAATATTCAAGCCCTAGATACGAACGGTCATGCCCGCCGTCTTGACTTTTTCACGAAACCGACTTAGAAAATTCCAGAAAATTTAAAAAACCCCAAAATGATGCAAGACCTTCGCGTGGTGTCATTATATATGTCCTAGTATCCACCAAAAATAATAAACTTGGAATACGACGGTTGTGTTGAAAATATGTTCACATAAATGAGCTATCTCCTACGAACATTCTAGGGTTTCGGGCCAAATGACGGGTGTAATGGCCAAATCCATGGCATAGTTTTTTTAAATATGCCCATATTCCACACAAACATGCATATTGGAAGCACGGACAATGTTCCCGAAGAAAGTTTTCCTTTTCATTGAATAAAAAAACCATTTTCCATCCTCCGAGTGTGAAAAATGGCTTTTTTTGTGAAGCATCAACCACAAATATGTTGCAAAACCTAGGAGCTGCATTTTTTGAATATACTAGACCATGTTATATTCACAAATAACCAATTATTTTCCTCTGAAAAGGTTTTCATCCACCTCTTTTGAAGAACACAAGTTTCTGCCGATTCAGCTGGAAACGGGGCAAATTTGAACTGCAGGTGCCTCCTAGTTTGCTCATGATTTTTGGAAAAAATCATTTTTAGGTACACAACTACCTATTTCATCAGAGATACACCAAGAGTTTCTCAATATTCAAGCCCTAGATGCGAACGGTCATGCCCGCCGTCTTGACTTTTTCAAGAAACCGACTTAGAAAATTCCAGAAAATTTAAAAAACCCCAAAATGATGCAAGACCTTCGCGTGGTGTCATTATATATGTCCTAGTATACACCAAAAATAATAAACTTGGAATACGACGGTTGTGTTGAAAATATGTTCACATAAATGAGCTATCTCCTACGAACATTCTAGGGTTTCGGGCCAAATGACGGGTGTAATGGCCAAATCCATGGCATAGTTTGTTTAAATATGCCCATATTCCACACAAACATGCATATTGGAAGCACGGACAATGTTCCCGAAGAAAGTTTTCCTTTTCATTGAATAAAAAAAACCATTTTCCATCCTCCGAGTGTGAAAAATGGCTTTTTTTGTGAAGCATCAACCACAAATATGTTGCAAAACCTAGGAGCTGCATTTTTTGAATATACTAGACCATGTTATATTCACAAATAACCAATTATTTTCCTCTGAAAAGGTTTTCATCCACCTCTTTTGAAGAACACAAGTTTCTGCCGATTCAGCTGGAAACGGGGCAAATTTGAACTGCAGGTGCCTCCTAGTTTGCTCATGATTTTTGGAAAAAATCATTTTTAGGTACACAACTACCTATTTCATCAGAGATACACCAAGAGTTTCTCAATATTCAAGCCCTAGATGCGAACGGTCATGCCCGCCGTCTTGACTTTTTCAAGAAACCGACTTAGAAAATTCCAGAAAATTTAAAAAACCCCAAAATGATGCAAGACCTTCGCGTGGTGTCATTATATATGTCCTAGTATACACCAAAAATAATAAACTTGGAATACGACGGTTGTGTTGAAAATATGTTCACATAAATGAGCTATCTCCTACGAACATTCTAGGGTTTCGGGCCAAATGACGGGTGTAATGGCCAAATCCATGGCATAGTTTGTTTAAATATGCCCATATTCCACACAAACATGCATATTGGAAGCACGGACAATGTTCCCGAAGAAAGTTTTCCTTTTCATTGAATAAAAAAACCATTTTCCATCCTCCGAGTGTGAAAAATGGCTTTTTTGTGAAGCATCAACCACAAATATGTTGCAAAACCTAGGAGCTGCATTTTTTGAATATACTAGACCATGTTATATTCACAAATAACCAATTATTTTCCTCTGAAAAGGTTTTCATCCACCTCTTTTGAAGAACACAAGTTTCTGCCGATTCAGTTGGAAACGGGGCAAATTTGAACTGCAGGTGCCTCCTAGTTTGCTCATGATTTTTGGAAAAAATCATTTTTAGGTACACAACTACCTATTTCATCAGAGATACACCAAGAGTTTCTCAATATTCAAGCCCTAGATACGAACGGTCATGCCCGCCGTCTTGACTTTTTCACGAAACCGACTTAGAAAATTCCAGAAAATTTAAAAAACCCCAAAATGATGCAAGACCTTCGCGTGGTGTCATTATATATGTCCTAGTATCCACCAAAAATAATAAACTTGGAATACGACGGTTGTGTTGAAAATATGTTCACATAAATGAGCTATCTCCTACGAACATTCTAGGGTTTCGGGCCAAATGACGGGTGTAATGGCCAAATCCATGGCATAGTTTGTTTAAATATGCCCATATTCCACACAAACATGCATATTGGAAGCACGGACAATGTTCCCGAAGAAAGTTTTCCTTTTCATTGAATAAAAAAACCATTTTCCATCCTCCGAGTGTGAAAAATGGCTTTTTTTGTGAAGCATCAACCACAAATATGTTACAAAACCTAGGAGCTGCATTTTTTGAATATACTAGACCATGTTATATTCACAAATAACCAATTATTTTCCTCTGAAAAGGTTTTCATCCACCTCTTTTGAAGAACACAAGTTTCTGCCGATTCAGTTGGAAACGGGGCAAATTTGAACTGCAGGTGCCTCCTAGTTTGCTCATGATTTTTGGAAAAAATAATTTTTAGGTACACAACTACCTATTTCATCAGAGATACACCAAGAGTTTCTCAATATTCAAGCCCTAGATACGAACGGTCATGCCCGCCGTCTTGACTTTTTCACGAAACCGACTTAGAAAATTCCAGAAAATTTTAAAAACCCCAAAATGATGCAAGACCTTCGCGTGGTGTCATTATATATGTCCTAGTATCCACCAAAAATAATAAAATTGGAATACGACGGTTGTGTTGAAAATATGTTCACATAAATGAGCTATCTCCTACGAACATTCTAGGGTTTCGGGCCAAATGACGGGTGTAATGGCCAAATCCATGGCATAGTTTGTTTAAATATGCCCATATTCCACACAAACATGCATATTGGAAGCACGGACAATGTTCCCGAAGAAAGTTTTCCTTTTCATTGAATAAAAAAAACCATTTTCCATCCTCCGAGTGTGAAAAATGGCTTTTTTTGTGAAGCATCAACCACAAATATGTTGCAAAACCTAGGAGCTGCATTTTTTGAATATACTAGACCATGTTATATTCACAAATAACCAATTATTTTCCTCTGAAAAGGTTTTCATCCACCTCTTTTGAAGAACACAAGTTTCTGCCGATTCAGTTGGAAACGGGGCAAATTTGAACTGCAGGTGCCTCCTAGTTTGCTCATGATTTTTGGAAAAAATCATTTTTAGGTACACAACTACCTATTTCATCAGAGATACACCAAGAGTTTCTCAATATTCAAGCCCTAGATACGAACGGTCATGCCCGCCGTCTTGACTTTTTCACGAAACCGACTTAGAAAATTCCAGAAAATTTAAAAAACCCCAAAATGATGCAAGACCTTCGCGTGGTGTGATTATATATGTCCTAGTATCCACCAAAAATAATAAACTTGGAATAAGACGGTTGTGTTGAAAATATGTTCACATAAATGAGCTATCTCCTACGAACATTCTAGGGTTTCGGGCCAAATGACGGGTGTAATGGCCAAATCCATGGCATAGTTTGTTTAAATATTCCCATATTCCACACAAACATGCGTATTGGAAGCACGGACAATGTTCCCGAAGAAAGTTTTCCTTTTCATTGAATAAAAAACCATTTTCCATCCTCCGAGTGTGAAAAATGGCTTTTTTTGTGAAGCATCAACCACAAATATGTTGCAAAACCTAGGAGCTGCATTTTTTGAATATACTAGACCATGTTATATTCACAAATAACCAATTATTTTCCTCTGAAAAGGTTTTCATCCACCTCTTTTGAAGAACACAAGTTTCTGCCGATTCAGTTGGAAACGGGGCAAATTTGAACTGCAGGTGCCTCCTAGTTTGCTCATGATTTTTGGAAAAAATCATTTTTAGGTACACAACTACCTATTTCATCAGAGATACACCAAGAGTTTCTCAATATTCAAGCCCTAGATACGAACGGTCATGCCCGCCGTCTTGACTTTTTCACGAAACCGACTTAGAAAATTCCAGAAAATTTAAAAAACCCCAAAATGATGCAAGACCTTCGCGTGGTGTCATTATATATGTCCTAGTATCCACCAAAAATAATAAACTTGGAATACGACGGTTGTGTTGAAAATATGTTCACATAAATGAGCTATCTCCTACGAACATTCTAGGGTTTCGGGCCAAATGACGGGTGTAATGGCCAAATCCATGGCATAGTTTGTTTAAATATGCCCATATTCCACACAAACATGCATATTGGAAGCACGGACAATGTTCCCGAAGAAAGTTTTCCTTTTCATTGAATAAAAAAAACCATTTTCCATCCTCCGAGTGTGAAAAATGGCTTTTTTTGTGAAGCATCAACCACAAATATGTTGCAAAACCTAGGAGCTGCATTTTTTGAATATACTAGACCATGTTATATTCACAAATAACCAATTATTTTCCTCTGAAAAGGTTTTCATCCACCTCTTTTGAAGAACACAAGTTTCTGCCGATTCAGTTGGAAACGGGGCAAATTTGAACTGCAGGTGCCTCCTAGTTTGCTCATGATTTTTGGAAAAAATCATTTTTAGGTACACAACTACCTATTTCATCAGAGATACACCAAGAGTTTCTCAATATTCAAGCCCTAGATACGAACGGTCATGCCCGCCGTCTTGACTTTTTCACGAAACCGACTTAGAAAATTCCAGAAAATTTAAAAAACCCCAAAATGATGCAAGACCTTCGCGTGGTGTCATTATATATGTCCTAGTATCCACCAAAAATAATAAACTTGGAATACGACGGTTGTGTTGAAAATATGTTCACATAAATGAGCTATCTCCTACGAACATTCTAGGGTTTCGGGCCAAATGACGGGTGTAATGGCCAAATCCATGGCATAGTTTGTTTAAATATGCCCATATTCCACACAAACATGCATATTGGAAGCACGGACAATGTTCCCGAAGAAAGTTTTCCTTTTCATTGAATAAAAAAACCATTTTCCATCCTCCGAGTGTGAAAAATGGCTTTTTTTGTGAAGCATCAACCACAAATATGTTGCAAAACCTAGGAGCTGCATTTTTTGAATATACTAGACCATGTTATATTCACAAATAACCAATTATTTTCCTCTGAAAAGCTTTTCATCCACCTCTTTTGAAGAACACAAGTTTCTGCCGATTCAGTTGGAAACGGGGCAAATTTGAACTGCAGGTGCCTCCTAGTTTGCTCATGATTTTTGGAAAAAATAATTTTTAGGTACACAACTACCTATTTCATCAGAGATACACCAAGAGTTTCTCAATATTCAAGCCCTAGATACGAACGGTCATGCCCGCCGTCTTGACTTTTTCACGAAACCGACTTAGAAAATTCCAGAAAATTTTAAAAACCCCAAAATGATGCAAGACCTTCGCGTGGTGTCATTATATATGTCCTAGTATCCACCAAAAATAATAAACTTGGAATACGACGGTTGTGTTGAAAATATGTTCACATAAATGAGCTATCTCCTACGAACATTCTAGGGTTTCGGGCCAAATGACGGGTGTAATGGCCAAATCCATGGCATAGTTTGTTTAAATATGCCCATATTCCACACAAACATGCATATTGGAAGCACGGACAATGTTCCCGAAGAAAGTTTTCCTTTTCATTGAATAAAAAAACCATTTTCCATCCTCCGAGTGTGAAAAATGGCTTTTTTTGTGAAGCATCAACCACAAATATGTTGCAAAACCTAGGAGCTGCATTTTTTGAATATACTAGACCATGTTATATTCACAAATAACCAATTATTTTCCTCTGAAAAGGTTTTCATCCACCTCTTTTGAAGAACACAAGTTTCTGCCGATTCAGTTGGAAACGGGGCAAATTTGAACTGCAGGTGCCTCCTAGTTTGCTGAACTGCAGGTGCCTCCTAGTTTGCTCATGATTTTTGGAAAAAATCATTTTTAGGTACACAACTACCTATTTCATCAGAGATACACCAAGAGTTTCTCAATATTCAAGCCCTAGATACGAACGGTCATGCCCGCCGTCTTGACTTTTTCACGAAACCGACTTAGAAAATTCCAGAAAATTTAAAAAACCCCAAAATGATGGAAGACCTTCGCGTGGTGTCATTATATATGTCCTAGTATCCACCAAAAATAATAAACTTGGAATACGACGGTTGTGTTGAAAATATGTTCACATAAATGAGCTATCTCCTACGAACATTCTAGGGTTTCGGGCCAAATGACGGGTGTAATGGCCAAATCCATGGCATAGTTTGTTTAAATATGCCCATATTCCACACAAACATGCATATTGGAAGCACGGACAATGTTCCCGAAGAAAGTTTTCCTTTTCATTGAATAAAAAAACCATTTTCCATCCTCCGAGTGTGAAAAATGGCTTTTTTTTGTGAAGCATCAACCACAAATATGTTGCAAAACCTAGGAGCTGCATTTTTTGAATATACTAGACCATGTTATATTCACAAATAACCAATTATTTTCCTCTGAAAAGGTTTTCATCCACCTCTTTTGAAGAACACAAGTTTCTGCCGATTCAGTTGGAAACGGGGCAAATTTGAACTGCAGGTGCCTCCTAGTTTGCTCATGATTTTTGGAAAAAATCATTTTTAGGTACACAACTACCTATTTCATCAGAGATACACCAAGAGTTTCTCAATATTCAAGCCCTAGATACGAACGGTCATGCCCGCCGTCTTGACTTTTTCACGAAACCGACTTAGAAAATTCCAGAAAATTTAAAAAACCCCAAAATGATGCAAGACCTTCGCGTGGTGTGATTATATATGTCCTAGTATCCACCAAAAATAATAAACTTGGAATAAGACGGTTGTGTTGAAAATATGTTCACATAAATGAGCTATCTCCTACGAACATTCTAGGGTTTCGGGCCAAATGACGGGTGTAATGGCCAAATCCATGGCATAGTTTGTTTAAATATTCCCATATTCCACACAAACATGCGTATTGGAAGCACGGACAATGTTCCCGAAGAAAGTTTTCCTTTTCATTGAATAAAAAAACCATTTTCCATCCTCCGAGTGTGAAAAATGGCTTTTTTTGTGAAGCATCAACCACAAATATGTTGCAAAACCTAGGAGCTGCATTTTTTTGAATATACTAGACCATGTTATATTCACAAATAACCAATTATTTTCCTCTGAAAAGGTTTTCATCCACCTCTTTTGAAGAACACAAGTTTCTGCCGATTCAGTTGGAAACGGGGCAAATTTGAACTGCAGGTGCCTCCTAGTTTGCTCATGATTTTTGGAAAAAATCATTTTTAGGTACACAACTACCTATTTCATCAGAGATACACCAAGAGTTTCTCAATATTCAAGCCCTAGATACGAACGGTCATGCCCGCCGTCTTGACTTTTTCACGAAACCGACTTAGAAAATTCCAGAAAATTTAAAAAACCCCCAAAATGATGCAAGACCTTCGCGTGGTGTCATTATATATGTCCTAGTATCCACCAAAAATAATAAACTTGGAAAACGACGGTTGTGTTGAAAATATGTTCACATAAATGAGCTATCTCCTACGAACATTCTAGGGTTTCGGGCCAAATGACGGGTGTAATGGCCAAATCCATGGCATAGTTTGTTTAAATATGCCCATATTCCACACAAACATGCATATTGGAAGCACGGACAATGTTCCCGAAGAAAGTTTTCCTTTTCATTGAATAAAAAAAACCATTTTCCATCCTCCGAGTGTGAAAAATGGCTTTTTTTGTGAAGCATCAACCACAAATATGTTGCAAAACCTAGGAGCTGCATTTTTTGAATATACTACACCATGTTATATTCACAAATAACCAATTATTTTCCTCTGAAAAGGTTTTCATCCACCTCTTTTGAAGAACACAAGTTTCTGCCGATTCAGTTGGAAACGGGGCAAATTTGAACTGCAGGTGCCTCCTAGTTTGCTCATGATTTTTGGAAAAAATCATTTTTAGGTACACAACTACCTATTTCATCAGAGATACACCAAGAGTTTCTCAATATTCAAGCCCTAGATACGAACGGTCATGCCCGCCGTCTTGACTTTTTCACGAAACCGACTTAGAAAATTCCAGAAAATTTAAAAAGCCCCAAAATGATGCAAGACCTTCGCGTGGTGTCATTATATATGTCCTAGTATCCACCAAAAATAATAAACTTGGAATACGACGGTTGTGTTGAAAATATGTTCACATAAATGAGCTATCTCCTACGAACATTCTAGGGTTTCGGGCCAAATGACGGGTGTAATGGCCAAATCCATGGCATAGTTTGTTTAAATATGCCCATATTCCATACAAACATGCATATTGGAAGCACGGACAATTTTCCCGAAGAAAATTTTCCTTTTCATTGAATAAAAAAACCATTTTCCATCCTCCGAGTGTGAAAAATGGCTTTTTGTGAAGCATCAACCACAAATATGTTGCAAAACCTAGGAGCTGCATTTTTTGAATATACTAGACCATGTTATATTCACAAATAACCAATTATTTTCCTCTGAAAAGGTTTTCATCCACCTCTTTTGAATAACACAAGTTTCTGCCGATTCAGCTGGAAACGGGGCAAATTTGAACTACAGGTGCCTCCTAGTTTGCTCATGATTTTTGGAAAAAATCATTTTTAGGTACACAACTACCTATTTCTCATGATTTTTAGGTCCACCTAGATTTTGGTTGGATTCAGACGCCCCACAACCCTCTCAGACGAAACTGTTAACCCATTATTGTTAGTTGCGTTATTTCTCATGATTTTTTTCTAATTATTTAGTTTTGACAATATGCATGATAATTTAGATATGTTTCTCCTCTTCGAAACGAGCTAAAGAACGTCAAAATCCGAGTTGGAATGCAAAAGTTATGATCAAAACGGTGATTAAGTCAAAAAAAAAATTGAGCTTGGCTATGCCTACGGCTTTGCCGTCGGCATAGCTCAATTTTTTTTTCGCAATCCAGGATTCCCTCTTAGGGTCTATGCCGACGGCAGCCGTCGGCGTAGCTCAAAAAAAAAACAAAAAACAAAAGGCCGACGGCATTGCCGTCGGATAGCAATTTTTTTTTTTCGCGGTTTGAGATTTTCTCACTCGACCTATGCCGACGGCCCCGACAAATTGCCGTCGGCATAGAATTTGGCCGTCGGCATATAGGCCGATTCCTGTAGTGCTACCTAAACACTTGATGTAATTTCTACGTGTTAACCCATATATATAAGAGATACTAGTATATTATAGCTGTGTAACCTTCTCCAATCCTCTACAGTTTGAGGTCTCATAAACCGATCCACCCTTTTTCTCTAAGATCAATGAACTGAACACAAACTCACATATATAGTGCTTACAGAAGTTCTTTTTTCTTTTGCGATGTAATGCTTACTGAAAATTGGGAATTAGATCTGTTACGCACGTAGTTATCATAAAACAAGATTAAAATTAAGGAATGTTCTTGTCCGAACAAATCGTGATGAAATCAATGCCTCGATGGTCCGTACGTTTCGGGTAAAAACCCCGTTCACACTAGAAAATAGAAAAACTGGATGGCATTAAAATTGCATTGCTTGCACCGTCCGCGCGCGCGTTGCTGCTGGTCGATCTGTCTGATCAGAAGGGCACGACGCGAGCAATATTCTGTGCGTGCTGTGACACTCCACAAACATTATGTCCCAACATTGTTCATTGTTCTCCTCGCTGGTTCTACTGCAAAACAATTAATTGTCAGACTAGCAAGTCGTCTCCATTATTTTACTGAATAATACCAGCTTGCCTATATGATGCATACATACCTTGAAAATTGATTAATTCTCTCGGTATATGACTATATATACCTTGATCTTACCACCGCGTGCTAGTGTCATGCTTACCTAACACTAGATATCTAACATAGAGTTGATTTTTGTAGCCTGGTAGTATTATTATATAAAAAATATGCTCCCTTGATTTCTTTATGAAAAAGGCTCTCCCTTTTTTTAATATAAAAATGTTTGACATATTGCATGCATATGAAGTAATTACTCCGAAAGAACACATAAAGATCAAGTGCCGGAACTTTTCCAGAGTCAGAATAGAAATAGGTATGTGGTATGGTAAGAAAAACTTCGTGAAACTCCGCATGTCTCAATCTCTGTTGAATACTACATAGAAATGTTTGTGCCAATATCTAGAACATAATACATGTGTGATTTCATAAACAACGCCATGTCCCTAGTTAGCCTCCACTATACTAGCTCGTCGATTATTAGATGGTTACGATTTTTTAACCATGGGCATGTGTTGCCAATTAATAACAAGGTCATATCAAATCCAGCATGGAACTCTCTACTAGACTGTTGTGTCATTCTTCAACACATATTTTTAATTGAGATATATTTATTTAGATAGATGACAAGACTATTAGTGTAACATATTATAACGAATAATTTGTCCATTATGAGAAGATTAAGGATAGACAAAAGTTTACACTTGGATGTTCATGTCACTCCAAAAAATATTCAAGAAGTACAAGCACGCCTGGCCCATAGGGCCCACATGTCAGCCCCCAATTAATGGGGGCGGGCATGGGGGCAATCCTTCCCTTGTTGCCGCCACCCATTTGTATGATGCCGGCTTTTTATTAGTACCGTCAGCATATATAGTGGTATGCCTACTTTACCAAGACCGTCGGCAAAACCAATAGTCAGCATACAAACGGTTCTGTCGAGGGTGACTGTCGGCATATTACTGGCCACGTGGCGTCCCATTTGCACATCCGACAGAGGCCTAACATCGACAGTTTATGCCGATGGCCTTGTAAAAGATAAAATGCGCTTGTATTACTTCAAGTGTTGAACCAATTAACCGGGTGAGTAACACTGCCAAGAAGGATGAGGTGGAGACTTGATTTATTTGCTCTTTCATTTGGAGGTGTGGTCTTTGTCCCGCACGAATATACACATACTAGAGGCTGGGGCGCCCCTTGGGGCGCCTCCTCGCTGGTCAGTGGCACACTAATCGTGACCCATACATAAACTGCACAATAGCATTTTTGAGAAATTCTTTTTTGTAAAATTTATCAACCTGTCATCTATATTGTTATTTAGTTACAGTGGAAGCTCTTAACATTTGCATGCATTGACGCATTTAGAAAAACTACAACTCCCATGATCCCATTATTGTCCTTGCAGCATCAAAAGAGAATGATGTGTTAGGTTCAATTGTTGAGCCACATCTGTCTAATCTTCATGATGTGAAGCGTCAAAATCAGTTTTAGCATCGCTGCATCATAGAGCAATATTAGCTAAAAGGTTCGACAAATATATTCCTATCAATTTCCAAAATAAATTACACCTGCTA
The DNA here is from genome assembly GCA_028641055.1 of Alopecurus myosuroides. NCBI lineage: Eukaryota > Viridiplantae > Streptophyta > Magnoliopsida > Poales > Poaceae > Alopecurus > Alopecurus myosuroides. The sequence goes on from CM054058.1 coordinate 383,599,832, forward strand.
TACCTTGGTCACAGAGCATCAAAGTTAGTGAGCTGAAGCACACCACCTGACTTATGTCATCCATGTCAACTACCAAACTGAAGTAGGGGAACAGAGAAATAGGAGAGAGAGAGGGCCACCTGCCTAATATGCCATTCCACCAGTAGCAGAAGTCTCTCCGAGACAGCCCCGTTCATGGTGCACCGCTAAATCACAGTAGATACAACCCAATCATTGGCAGACTAAACATCATTTAAATACCTTAGATAAGCAATGAGATCGATGCAGGCATAGAAATCAAATGTGTGCTCAATCAATGGGGCGATCAAAGCCAGTTGATGCATCTAATGCTAGCTGAATGGCCAATTATGAAAGTATAGGCATGTATAAACCTAGTATAGACAACAAGACAATCATAAAACAAATTAGAAGTTACAGGGAACATAAGGAGTAGATGGCTTCATCAGCAGGAGCACCACCTTCCTCCGCGCTAAGGCAAATATACATTATTTTCACTATATAGCCAGTATTTTTTAGTGTGTCAATGCTATAAAATACAGAACGAAACACATATCCTAATGATACAAAGATTGCCATCCTGACACATATCTGCAAAATAAACTGCCACTCGATCAACAAAAGTTAGTGAGCTAACGCTCAAAATGTAAAATCAATTCAATGATCTAACAAGGTAAAACTTTCACAATAAATTAGTCACGGGCATGAGATAGAAACATAGCGATATATTATTGACACACTTTCATGTGGTGTCTTTTATGTTAATGTGTCAACTCTATTAATTCACTCAAAATATAAATAGGTGAGTGGCCATTTTATTTCATAAGGAATTTTCAGGACTACTGCATATCACTGTTGATAGACAATAAAATTTCTTCTATAGTTAGGCCGAATTGTGACTCATATTTCCTCCTCTAGCCTATATGAATGGAAGCCCAAAATAACCTATCAACTTATATACGCTAAGTGCTTTGGACAATAAGAATTTTTTTAATACAATCGTAAAAACACTATTGAATGCACACTTCTTCAATTCTAGATAAAAGTTGTGTAATCTTGAAAATAGATTGACTGAAGTGAGGTGAAGTGTTCAAAGTACCAAAATCCCTTTAGATCTAAGCCAAGGCAGCGAATTAACCATATGCATAAATTTGTAAGACAAGTACTGTTGTCTGAACTTAGACAGTGATAATAAGAGAAAAACAAGGAAAATATTTCAAGGATGTTGTCGGTTTTCCGCTCGACAAGTGCTATCCAAGAAGATGCCATTGCCACCTGATAACTTTATTTGTTACTATCCTTACCTGCGGCCAAGGAAGATTAACTACAGAGAATTTCAGTGTTCCAGGCTGTATGGTTGGAAGAGACACTTAATTTGGTCAAATGGACATTGACGTAACATGTTATTTTGCCTCCCAGATGGCTGTATTGCAGCTCTTTGTTCACGCCATCGTCGGTATCCTCAGTAGAACCTTCAAATGACATAAAATATTATATTAGGGAGGCCACAAATCAAAGAGTGGCAGGTCCGAAAAAAAACACCAGAAAGATGCAAAAGGAAAAGGTATCCATAAGCAATACAAAATGAGAATATCTATATTAACATATCTTCTTTTTTAATGCAAATTTGTCATGCAAACCTGAAGAATTTCACCGAAATTCAGTCATTCACGTCACATGTAACAGAAACTGAATAAGTAGATGAATGCAAGGTTGCTGGAAATGGTATGTTTTACTGATTCCTTTTGCTTTAAATAGGAGAGCAGTTTGGTTACGTGAGATCAGCGAGATATATCAGAGCCTAGTAGAGGGCGCTTGACGAACGCTACAGGATCAAACCTCCCAAGGTCGAGTTAACTTCGTCGTGATTGTGCAAAGTTCAGTCGCCACTTCCACAAAGGCAAACAATCAGCATGATTCTGAGAGGCAACTATTCTACCATGTGCGTGTGAGCCAAATTACCAACCAATGACAGATTATATTATTCAAAGTGGGAACAACTTAAGTACACAAGAGGGAAAAAGTAGCATTCAACCAAAGGAAGTTGGTTATAAGATATACTAAGTCATATAATGCTTTTACATTTTTTGTGTATTATCAAGTACATCTTTAGTGAAGACTTTAGATAATAATTTGCATTGTTCTGAATACTCATCGATTGTCCCATTAGTCATTCAGAACTGTTGCTTCCCTACATGTTCATATTCAAAAGTATTAAGAAAAACAAATTTCATGAATTTAAGGCACCACAATGAGTGTTAAAGATTGGCAGAATCGAACTTGAAAGCAAAATATACCAACTTCGCTTGATATACACGCAATGGTGCCGATTATCTCATGGCAATTTGGATAGACATCGTGCCTTGAACTTGGCATCTTCCAAACTCGTTCAGCGTCGCCTTGGAAAATACCTACCAAATGTCCTCCAGCATTTTATCCATTGAATTTGAAGACTCCAAGAGATTCAAATCCTGTTCAACATAGAAAAGCTGGACAAGACCTTAGCGGCAATGAGGTGGGACATTAAACGATAATAAACAGAAGACCTTGGCGAAGTTCACCAAGGAAGTATTATTTATTGACATCACCACATTTCTTAAATAAACATTAGGCCAAAAAAAATTATGTGCAGCCATAAAGGTTTTAGAGAAACCATTTCATCTGACGATAATTACTAATATCAAAGAAGACAAAGAATTCAGTTCAAACACATGGACATTACCGTCCAACTCATTAGACCACAGCTCACGCTAGTTACTGAAACATAAAAAACAGGGGCACAATGGCCGAGTGGATTGGGAGGTTACCTTATATTTACATGTCAAGCAAACAGAAAATTGAAGATTTACTACACTCACGTGGGATGAAAGAAAACACAAACTAATAGCTAAACCAAAATGTGTCCATTTTCTGCGATCAACAAAGATGATAACTTATACAGTAAAAACTTAGAATAAAGCTCAATTTACGAAGTACCTAAATGGTTAGATGTCACTTTACCTTGCAATACACAACCAGAAAGTGCTATCCCATGGTACCGATGGCCTTGGGTGCATGATTTGCTTCTGCAATAACATCTGAAAGGATTAAACCAACATCAATCAAAGAATATTAAGGATGTACAAATTTCATGGAGGATGAATATACAACTCAAATAGTTGAAGGGCTTGTAGCAGAAAGGAATAGGAATCCAATCGTGCTTCAAGCATCATGCGAAAAATTGTTATCACCAAAGGACCATAGCACTCACTGACCCGAGCAATGAAATGGGTAAGAGGATGGAGGATATTGTGATTTGACATGGGCCACAAAACATCCATACACAACATATAGTAGGCATGGATGCTCCCTCGCCCCCTTGATTTTGTTATTTATAAGGATAAGTGATGGTTAAGATACTTTGGATGATCTGAGCTGACAGACCAAAAAAAAAAAACTAATACGACAGAAACCATACGCATATGTTCCGAATCATTAAATGGAAAAGTAGTTGGGAGAACATGGTAAAAAGCAGAAACAGCCTCATCACACATATCTGAGATCATCTACCAGACTCACGACGCCTCAAAAAATAGGGAGATATGTGTAGTTCTACAGCCACCAGAGCATGTACCATGCGTACAAAATTCAGTTGTAGACACCAAATCAAAAATAGTTTAGCTAGTCCAATTCTATAGAAAACCGAGTTTATTAGGAAATAGACTCACATAATATAGAAGGTTTTCTGCCATAGCATTCTCAGAAACAATTAGGCATTGTAAGAAAAGGAGACATATGACAAGAAAACATTAAAATTGAACTTCCATGCTTCAATTTCAGACACAACATATATATATTGAGATTTTAACAAGCAGTACTTACACATCTCATTAATACCGACATTGCAGGTGAGCATCAGAATGCCAGCCATTGTTCAGATAGACTCCTAGACAAAATCGTGGTAGATGTTGCAGCATGGCTAGAATTAGTAGTAAAATGCAGGGAGCCATTCTAACAAATTAATCCAACATTAATTCATCAATCTAAAGAGAAAAAACAGTCAGACTTAATTAGATTGATAGATTAAATCAGACGATCCAAATCCACCAAAAGAAATGCTACTCTCAGCTGCAGGACATCAACAGCGGTGGCGACACGGCCTCCACGCGATTGAGCAAGGCAGGGGCGTGGCAAAGGGAATGGAGGCACGGGGTCAAGCACATCATGGAGCAGGGAGTGGAGATTTGGGAGACGACGACCAACCAGCTCCTGCGCCACGGACCCCGTCACTAACAGGCCTACAAAACAACGAAAACATTTAAAATTTTCATCAAGCACATATTACACAACTGGAAATGAAGATATAATGGACTATTGCAACCAGGTGACGAGACCTAGGTTTGTCCCCGATGAAATCCAAAGCATGACCGGCAAATGAACACAATACCCTGCAACATTCAAATATAACATATTAGCTCAAAGGAGATATTTATTTGGTCTTAAGAAATAACAGAGATGTATAACTTAGATTGAATAATAATCTATACCGCAGACCCAATTAGATAATATATTGGCACCGCATGGAACTATCTAAGTATCTATCTCACATATGTGAACTACATACCATCACAACAATCTGACATAATTCATGGGAAATCAAAACAAGCTGCGGATCAGTAGGGTGATGAAGCGAAAAAATAAGTACTATTTAGAATCTTACATGAGTATGGCCAAAAGCTGTAATAGAACCAACTTTGCTTGAAGTGCCCAAGCAATCTAAGCAACTGTCCAACGAAAAGCCAGCACCTTCCATACCTGCTTCTCAATATTAACATCCGTGGCAATGGACTTGCCTGCCCACTCACCAGTAACTACAAAAAGATGAAGGCAAGCAAATATAAGGTCATTGAGTAATATTTCAGATAGTTTTTAAAGCGCTGAGTGAAACAAATTTCAGAACCGCCAGAGTGATTTTATGATCACATTTCTTCATGAATCAACAATGAGGTGTAAAAGGGTTGAATATTTATCCCCAGAAGAATATTTATAAGTCATTCATGCTATATTCTCTTTATCAATCATTTTCCAGATTTTCAAATCAGCTAGCCGAGTACACTTGATATTCCCCAACAGTCATCTATTAAATATGGACAAAGATTGAATCAGGCAATCAGAAAACAATTGATCGAGGAGCGAGAGAATATAGCAAACATCTTACAGAGGAGCGAAAGTCAGTTAAGTGGTTTATCTCCCCTTTTATCAGCAAACATTTTGCAGCAACTCCAATCGTATAAAAGGAACAACAGGAGAAAAGGTTCAAAGAAATCTCACATATCACATGAGTATGACTCACCAACAGAAATCCAAGCAGTCAGGTACACAAATGCATGATATTATTATTCCAACATCATTAAAATCGAAGCTTATGTCCTTATCAGCTCATACAGGTGTACGAGAACTTTACAAAATAACTTATTTAAGGGTAAGGGACATTTACAGGCTTGGTGTTGATATGCACTAAATCATTACTACTCAATATCATATGGCTTGATTTCTCTAGGGCTAAGAATACAAACATGGACTCAATGTATAAATCATTTTAACTTTCCCAAAGCAGAGGTCAGAAAACACGTTTAGCTGAGATAGCATATTTTCTTCTACACAGCCAAATAAAAATAACACGAGCTTCAAAGGAACACAAGAACCAGAGATGGAACACGAACCTGAGCACGAACCTAGAAAAATGCCCAACAAGACGGGGGATTTCGTAGACGGCGGGCTCGAGTAGGAGAAAATGTGAATAAAGCCAAGAAGTTGTGGCCCGCACTCCCGCTGCCGCTTGAGGCCACGCAGACCGGCGCCGCGTCGATATGCACGGCAGTCCTGAAGTGAACCGACGAGCGAAGGCGAGGAGGCGAGTCCTCTGTAACCCTCCGGCCCTCATGCAGAGAGATAGAAAGGGGGAGAGGAGTCAGATCAGAGAGGAGATGGACGGCATCGGCCGGTTCCCGGTCATCAGCGCCGGAGGAGACGGCCAAGATCGGGCGGTGCTAGGGTTTGAGGAGCTGGAGAGAAGGCCTACCTGTCCGGCCGCCGCCGCCGTCGATGTCTAGCTACCGCCGCATCCAGAGTTCCTTCCGGAGTACCATGGCCGACGTCGCATCTCCCGCATCAGATCGCCACCACCTCCAGATGAGAAGGGGATGGGGAAACGGCGTAGAGGCAGAGGGAGAGGGCGAGCGCAGGGGCGGCGGTCAGGAACGAATGGGGCTAGGGTTCCTGTGTCTCAGCTCTCCGTGCGATGCTTTGTCTCAGATGCAGAACGAGACAAAAATGAACCCACTCGGCACCCACTCGGCACGCGTACCAGGATAGGCTGAGAGCACGCCATCGCCAACCCAAAGGTGCCACGTGGATAGCGCCGCTAGGCTCCCAGGTCCTCCGCTCTTGCTTGTTCTCGATGATCATGGACGTCTAGTCGTAAAATCTGGCCCGCTTGGGTGCTAGAGCTCGTACTGCTGCTCACATGGGATTTGATAGACGTCTTGTCTAGCAAGAGTAGCGACGATCTTTGTTGCTTCCTTGCCACACACGTTCGCACCGCTGGTTTATTAGTCAAGGTACCGTGCAGTATTTGAACTATTTATATGGTGGTTTACGCAAATTTCCAACTTAATATTTCAATCGCATGTTACTTATAGTTCGTATACATAATTACATTGCAATATCTACAATTATTTACTAGAATTGGTAAACGAACTGCTACGTAATATGGTGGTCAAGTGGAGTCCTACGAGATGCAAGCAAAAGAAGGGGGGATGGAGACGGGCGACAGGAGGGGCGACTCCCTCCATGGCGATCTCGGCGACCAACCGGGAGGCCGCTTTTGGGCCCTCTCCGAAGAAGATTCAGAAGACGACTCGGCCAGTGCGCGGTCAGGTGAGCACTCTGGATCACGATCTTGGCAATACCTCTGCCGCACTCCTTCGCCATCTCCCTCCTGTGAGATCAAGGATAGACGGCAGATCAAA